>VJOZ01008766.1:9886-22166 GCA_009801055.1 Stichopus horrens | reverse complement strand
TCTTTATTTTGTATCTTTCTGCTAGGCAAGGTGCTGCATGCAAAGAGTAGATTCATTTTCACAGTAGACCTGTACTTTAAGGTGATTGGTCGTGTAATCTCTCCTGAGATTACTTTTTGATAGGCCTACCTCTCCCCACAAGTCGTCAATTAAAGATTGCTCTCTGCAAGGAGCAACGGCACATTGATAGACCTTTCAGTGTATACCGCTTTACCGCTTAGCTATCACGATAGCTTTAATTTATTCATTGGACAAAGTTAGAAAGTGAAAGGGGCCGTCAATTTACCACTTTGCGATTCTAGAGGATTATCAAGAAGAAACCGATGTCAAGTGAGATATAACACTACCAATCACGTTTAAAACTAAACAGAACAGCTGCAATCACATTGCCATACCTGAAAATCTGTCCGCTAGCAGTAGTCTCATCTTCGCTACTTTTGTTGTATAACACGCATTCGTACTGCGAGCCGTCCTCTCTCTCCAGCAGTTGTATGCGACTGTTCTCGTTCGCCTCCACTAATATCGACGACTCAATGTCGGAACTGGTGATCAATGTCACTCTCCTACTGAACATATGTGGTACCGCGGCGTTCAATAGATCATTCATTATCGGTTTTGCAGCCTTCCGCAGGCACCGCGTAAAAGGAAACGTAGGTACAGGTGAACGTTAATGCAAGTCCATACCAATTTTATGCTGGTCAGACAAACGCGTGAAACCAGTGGATGCCACAACACTGACTACACAATTATATTGTTGTTTATCGTTCATTCAATAGTGACCTTTCAAAGTAATTCCAATGACTGGTTCTCTTGACCTTGAGAAGTGAACGTGTTACTTCAGTTGAAGATTATTCACCCGGAAAAAAAAATGATCAAACAAATCTAGCCCATGAGAACAATTCCACAACTTTTGGTTTTTCCTTTCTAAATCACAACTATTGACCTGGCAATCAGTACAATAGCAAAAATAACAACTGTTCGGAGAGCTGGAAGTTTCAGATACTCTTGATGGATGAGTGTAATCGAGCAATCAGTTACCGAGGGTCTCATTTTAAATTTAAATTTTCTTTTAAGGTTAATTATCCAATGGTGTTTGGAAAAGGTTAATTACAACCTACATGAACAAGGTTAACATTGCATGTAATAAATTAATTTAGGCCTACGTAATTTAATGAAGACGATAACTTGAGTAAATTCTGAATGACTTAAAACTGGATTTTATACTTTCTCTGTTTTCAACTTTAATTATAATAAGTGGCGTCTAGGATGGAGGGGGTGCAGATAATGTACACGTATAATCAATCCTTGTCACTCTTTTGGCTTATTTCCTCATAAGAGATTTTTGTCTCTCTTGAACTTCAGATTAATTGATTATTCATTGCAGTCGTAACTAGTTCGTTGACTGACTCACACTTCGACTATCAAATTATTTCCACAAAATGTCAAATATGTTTTAGTGGAGAAATGTTTGTTGGATTTTTACAAGATGAAATTCTTCACTGTAATGTGTATGTACAGAAAATATCACACCATGTAAGAGTCTTAAGAGATGGACTCGAGCTGTTGTATACCGTCTCGTTTCACTGATTGCATCTTCGGTTGGTCTAAAAGTATTTCCTCTGTACAATTTCATTTCCATTGCTCGATTGCCATGACCTAAAGTTTGTTTTCTGGGAATGTTTGTTCTCACAGGTGTTGAACTCATCATACATGTGGCCAGGGGTGGACATATGATTGTGCTGTTAGCTCACGTGTGGTAAAATGACCATTTTTATGACTTAGTGGTGAATATATGCTCATGACTTTCTTAACGTGTAAGCTGATGATGCTTATGAGGCCACATTAACACGGCCCACCTATCGGCCCACTTATAACCTGACCATAGTTTTGGCCTATGTAACTGATGGATTGCATACGACCAACTCAGCTTTCCGTCTAGACTGGTAGTCGGGTAATTATAATTCACAGGTGGTAAACTACGTTCATAGCTTGTAGCCTATTCATATATGGCCAACAGGCAGTAAATTATGTTTATGGTTCACCTAGCTTGTACACAAGGGATATACTACTCATGGCTCACAGGTGGTGAACTGAATACGTGTGTATGAGCCGCTATAACATTTGGTGAACTCTTCATGGTTTACCATTGACTTTTGTTTGTAAGCATGTGAATGTTGTGGGTTTGGAAAGTGTGATTAGCCTGAGATGGTACGCGTGTATATGGGATTCAATACCAAATGTGTGAATGGCACTGTGAAGATAATGTCACTTCTAACAGTTTTACTCTTTGGCAAGAATGAAGGCAGTGGCAAAAGAAGTAGTTATTTCTTACAAGTATATTTTTATATGGAGTCTGATATAGGCCTACTAAGTGTGAAACTTTAAAGGATGCCTTCGGGTCCTTTTACTTGATCAGAACAAAGACAATGTAGGCCTACGGTGAAGAAAAAAAATTCAGCTCTCGAGTCATTCAGTTAGTATGGAACAATTACTACATAAAGAGAACAAGTGTAGATGAATGCTATGGAGTGTTAAAATTAAAATATCCAGTCTCTATTCTTCTTGCATATGCAACTTTTACCATTTCAGTCATTCGTTTTGTCATAGATACCGCAGCTGCTTAGTGTAAACGCAGCTGTACACTGTATACGCAAAAGACGCATAGTGCATTTCTAAACTAGTAGATAGTTTTCCGCCCACCAACCTATGTAGGGCGATGTTCCTCATGCCTTGCAATTTTTACGAAGTGTCAAATCTGTGTCCGTAGGTAGATTACATTTTAGTCAATGATACATAAACCAGTGGCATCATGCACTTGTTGCCACAGTATCGCCTTCAACCATTTACACAACTTTACATATCACAGAAAATCATTTCATACTGAAGTCATAAACAGGCACTCAATACATTGCAATTAGTCTTATCCTAAGTAAGCGACTGAAATTGATATTAGCAACGCTTTAACATTCACCAACTACTACATATTTGAATGCATTCGCATTCAAATGAGCCATCCTACAATTTTCTTCTAACATTATTACAAATTTCTCTTCTCAGAAGTTCAGTAAGTCTTCAATTCTTGTGGGACCGACATAAAGAACTTCTGTAAAAAGTCGTTGATGGCCTCTGTAAAATGTGACAAAGAAAATCAATGCACGAGGTGATATACACAGGTATGGTCATAACCAAACTGGAAAATGTAATTTATAATTCGTTCTCTTGACCTGAACAGAGCAGAAAAAGACGTTCCACGTATACACTCCACACACTTCGCTAGTTTATGTGTTATTGCAGTTACTAAGGAATTCTACCTGACAAGATCATAAAAGGTACAATCGATGGAAGAATTCTGCAAAAAACACACTACACGATACAATGAAAACTGTGATGGGGCCAGCACTCTAACATTTACATTAATTCACTCTGAAGATACTCGGATGACAAACACACTCGTTATTGCCGATAATTGTTATAGTTTACTTACTTAAAGTTCGTTTAATTGCCACTGGCTTTGACTTCCATTCGACTCCAATGAAGTAGAAAATAAGGCCAAATAGGGTCACCCCTACGCCGATAAATGCTTGCTTGAAGTCTGTGTAGAAGGTCATTATCAAAACGAAGAGAGTGACCACGATAAAAATGAAACAAAGAACGAGGGGGACCTGACGAGAGAGAGAAATGAAAGTATGATTTAAGAATGAAACGATATTTTACGATGTTACAAAGACCTCCCATTGCCTGTTCAATTGAATGTTCCTAGTTTCAAAGACATCATCTGACTGTATGACACTTACATCCGATAGTGTGTCCATGTGTAGCACGAAATATTGAGCGTACTTTACCAATTGTGAACAAGTCAAATTTTAGTGACATTTCCGTCGATTCGCAGTGAGATAAAGGATAAACTAGCATGAGGATGTGACGTAACGAATTCTCAGTCACTTGATTCACGAGAGATGAGACGATCCGTTACCTTTAACTCTGCGCTTTGCTAGTAACTCTCGTCATTAACTATTCTACATTCTCATCCTTTCTTACTTTTAAGGTGAATTTGGACGGGTGAAATTCACTCGGGTGAAGTACTGTATAGAAAACGCTCTTGCTCACGATATGAAGCTGCTGCAGTGCCGCAGGGTCCGTCATGACGAATTTTGTGGATTACATGTTGGGAACATTAACGGAGTTTGTGTCTTTAAGACAAGCACATTATGCGCTTTTATGCATTTTATTCACAACTTATTGATATGAGTGACCTCTGCATTATACCGAGCACACACACACCTACTCACCCACGCACATACACAAACAAGGACACGCAAACATACACACAACTATGTACGGGTGGTATTACCAACTCGAAAATTAATTCGTTCGGAATTGGCCTGGTAAAGCTTACAATTTGTAGAGAATGTCTTATTTGTGCTATATTGAAGTCTGCAGATCCTATGAGTGGATCAAACAGAACTATGCTAATGCACGTATGTCAATGGTAGAGTTACTACACAGCGAAATTATCGACGATCACACTAGAAACTATGTAAAATGTGTGGAGGTGGTAGAAAGGGGACTGTGCGGTGGTGACGGTGTAACTTCGTCTCCTAGCTAGGTCTCTGTCTTTTTCTACAGTCGGTTTGAAATCTCCGGATAATAATTAGATGGTTACAATGAAAAGTTCACTTTGTTTAAATAAATGAGCACTTTTAGTTCAAGGAAATCAATGTTAAACTGAATATGAATATAGTAAACGCATCACTGATTTCGCTAGTTAGATTGTTCACAAGTCCCTTTATTGATCTACCGGTCACTTTATACCCGCATAAAGAAGTTGAACGTTCCTCTATGCAGTACATTGTAACATGAGTTGATTGGGCAAGTTTCCTAGGTTTTTGTCATATTCGAGGTTGGAGGGATTTCCCTCGTGAGTGCAAGACAAACATCGGGTCTTTATGAATAGGCAGATACTAAATGATTTGCAATGTAATCGCCATCAACTTTTACATAAAGTAAACCAATTTCACAAAATATTCATTGATGTTATAGTAATGACCCACGTGAGCTAAAAGTTACCTTTAATCTGGTGGTACAAAAAAAAGAGAAGTAGAAACGAATAAGATTTAAGGTTTTTACCTTAAATGGTCTCGGTTGGTCCGGTCTGGTCCATCGAAAGTAAGGTATTGCTATCAGCGTCAAGACAATAAAGGCAGTATCAACGAATGTTGTAAACGTCAGAAGCTCCCATATGCTACCAGACAGAAGCATTATCACAGTCAGTGGTAACTACAGAATGAAAAACAAGGGAGTTGGAAATTAAGTTGTTTCATCAATTTATTTTCATGCATTTTCTACCATGACAAACGATGAAAAATGTTTATAATGTACCTGTCCAATCTTTAAACAGACCAAATCCAAAATAACCTGATAGGTTAAAATGATATGTGAAATTATTTCCACAGCAAATTTGACATAACTTAGGTCTCTCTCGAATTTAAGGATTATACCGTTAGAATTATTAAAACGGCTGCGGAAGAAAAATGGAAATAAAATATATGCAGGACGCCATAAGTCGTGTCATGAGGACATTTAAGCTCATAAGCTGAACGTAATGAACTTTTCATGACTTTTCAATGACATGAAAGAGGCAAAAATTCACAGAAGAAGACATTTCACGACAGCTTAGCCCGTCAAGTAATGTTAATGAACCTTTTCCATTTTCACTGACCGAAAAAGCCATTGATGGAAGCGGTGTGTGGTATTTAACATGTATCATTGATATTATCTCGGGGAGTAAACCTTCTCTCGCCGCAACGAAATACATCCGACCTCTGGCAAAAGCTCCTCCATTCAAGCTACCAGATGCACTGAGGGCGACAAACACCCACACAATCCAAGAAAGACTTCCCAGTGTGCTGTTTGCAAAGTCCTGAGGAAAGGAGAAAGGAAAGAAAAGATGAATTACGTAGTGATGAAACTATCCTCTTTTCTAATTTTTTTACAATAGATTTGCCTTACTAATTCCTTCTTATCGGTGGCATAAGGACGGTAGGTCAAGGCAAGTTCTTTCTCCCTGATCGTTGCGAAAGACTAACACTTTTTGTATCTATTGGAACTGATGACACAATAAGTCACACGTTTTTTTTCAAGACCAGATGACTTTTTGAACGACATGCTACTCCCTTGCAAGACGTGACTCGCATATAATTACAAGTACCTTCAGAATGCAATGGAGTTGGACAATGTTGGACAATATTGGAAAATGTGTATGAGGTAATAATTGATGGGCAGACGAAATGCGCTAAAGACATCATGCAAATCTGAAATAGGCGCATCACACAACACTTAAAAGCTATGGGATGAGATGAGTGATGGTGTATTTGTCCAATCATATAACTGTGACCTGTTTAGTGTAAAGGCCTCCAGAAAAGAATACTAAACTTTCTCCGACTATATGTATTGAATTTTCTTAAAAGCAATGTTTCGATATGATGGAGCATTGAAACATTTCAAATAATGGTTTCCATAATGGAGGTGTGTACAATTTACAAACGTGATAATAGAATGTTGTCATTACTGTCAGTGGTAACCTTTCTTACAGTCCAGAGAAGTGATACAGTAAATTTCGTGTCTAACCCTATACGTCATCACATGAATATCACGTGACTATTCAAGAAAGATAAATGATGAATCACGGTACCGCTGCCACAGCATCTGATCCCAGTATTTCAAAAGGCGTCAGAACGGATATGTAAGCCACGTTAGCCAAAAGATATATCACCGTGACACCAATCAAAGATATAATCATCGCTTTGGCGATGGTCCTGAAACGGAAAAGAAGTTAGACGAATATCCATGAAAATTTGACATATCAATGTTATGTCTTGTTTATACAAATGGCCTCCATGAAATCATACGTCCATATATATATTTGCTAAGTCATCAAGATCGTTGCACACTGAACCTGTCAGTATACTGAGGAATTGTTATGATTTTTGGGGGGTTCGCATTTAACAATACTCTCTACCTTTCCGCAGGTAGATAGTTGAATTCCACTGCGTAATTGCTTTGATTCCAGCAGTAAATTGTCTTCATGTGATAGACTACGATGGATGTTCAAACAAGGATGTTTCTGTTGTTTTAACCAGGATGAGCTTTTATTTTTAGTACTTCTACTAACTTTTGCTTAAAGGATACCTGCCTTATATTAACTATGAGTTGTTAACCTTCCTTATAGATTTTGGTACGTAACTGATGGTGTCTTTCCAGTAATAGGTCTTTATTCAAAGGGCCACGTATTTTACAGGTTGTATAATGTACGAGTGTATTGTCTGATAGGTATCGTCGTTTGAGTTTTCATCTTTTATTCCCCTAATTCTTCCTTGCCAACTTCTCAGTTTATGCTCGAATATGTTTTCGAATATTTCTTGTGTCTTTAAACTTTGGGAGTACCTGACTCATTCAGTGATTAATTTCGATAGTTTCAATCGATGTTTGAAGAACATAAGCTTTCCTGTGATACAACAATTGCGAAGTTCAGTTTACACCATCATCTATAGGAAACAATCTACAATGATTATTCGACGGTTTCTCTGTACATTTTGCATGTGTAGCGTATAGCTTATACACATACGCTTAAGCGTTGATAATAAATCTCTGTATAAAAGAACACGCGGACAATTCTCATCAGGAAAAAGCTCGACTGATTGCTTCATTTCCAGAGCTGATCGCTGCAATCACCGCATTTCTCTCACGAAAATCATCAAAAAAGAATACTAATTGGAGTCTTATTTCTCACACATTACATCATATACATACATAAGATCTCGCCCCAATCATTATATCCTCCTAAAATTAAATCATTAAAAGTACTTACTTTTCTGGTTTCTTGATTTCTTCCGTAACGCAAGTTATATTATCCCTAAAGACGAACGAGAAAAGAGAAGAAGAAATAGTGGTATAGAAATATATATTTAAGATAATTGTCTATAGTTACAGACAAATAAACAGTAATTAACTTTTCTCGTCATTGTATAATTGCAAAAGTTTTACAGGCTATGATTGTACGATGACTCACCAACCAGAATAAGCAAACATCCCGGCATAGAATGCAGAAGGTAGAAGCTTGAAATCAAAGCCTTTTTCTATCTTGAACGGGTGAGCAAAATTTGACGTTTTTCCTTGGATGATATGAACCATGCCGGTGACAATAATGATAAGGAGACCTAGCGTCTTTGCAGCTGTCAGAAATACTTGAAGGTTAGACGTCAAACGAACGCTTACAGAGTTGATGAATATGATTAAACCTGCAAACAAGGTAATAGACAGGAATTATCGTATACATGAAATGCAGTTTGTTGAGGCGCAGATGATGACTACAAGGTATCTATACTCGCCTAGTGTAACCGTATGTAGTGTTCTTTTTGTTTTTCCTCAAGGAGATGACCCTTTTTGTTGTTGCAACGGGCTTTATACAGCTATTTGATGGTGTTGTCGATACGACCCTTGTGGCTGGTTGTTGTAGTAGTAACACCAGGGAGGTGCGATTTAGAAGGAGTTACAACTGAAAGTTAAATTTATACTAATTCTGTTCGATTTTCTCTGGTGTGATAAGGGTCACCATTCATAAGGGATGAGCACGGTTTAAAGCACCCTCTTAATTTTGTGTGATGTTTCCAATTCCTAGACGGTATCCGAGNNATCTCTTCCGAATCAAGATGGACTGGTGTATAAGAATAAGGTGTAAGGATTTTGCCATATGCAAAGGATTAAAATGGACATAATACTATTACTTACTTTGGAGTTTTCATCAATTTTCAGCAATTTGTAGTAGGTGTACATATGTTCAGCAAATTACACATCCTTCAACTGGTCTACTATGGTAAACGCCAGAAGATGCCAAGAAGTGAACACTAATTTTCAAAAATAGCGACTGGCAATCTTATGACTATGAACAATGTAACTGACAACGTAGCAAACGACATGAACCCTTTCACGTTAAGATCGTAATATGTTTAAAGCCCATTGAATCTGTAAGTGTTGAAAAAAACAGATGTCTTTGGCGGCAACCTAGGTAGCTTCAAAAGACGGAATTAGATGTATCTCCTTCTAAGTTGCACCTCCCTGGTTACACTATTATGTGCTGTAGATACAATCACACACTTCGATACATGAAAGTGATATTCAAGTTCTTGTAATGTTCACTCCCAGTGAAGCCTACCTTTATCATTATTCATCAACTTAAGATGACTATAATTGATTCCATTTATCAACTGCAGGTTGAACGTCCACTGGTGTCATTTATCTGAACACTTTATTAGCTGAGTCATCTGCCCAGTAAATATTGCTGAAGAAATTAAAAATGTAACACACTCATTTCGCACAAGCTTCAGCGTGGATGCTACTTTGGACAGGGATGTGATTATTTAAAATATAAAACCACTATACCCAGCTTACAATCGTTTGTTAAGCACAGTGTACATATTGGTACATTCAGTCTAAATACTCCTGACACACCGCTCAACAAGAAACTGAATTTGCTCATCCGGAGGCAGTATTGTCATTGTGTCAATTTTTGAACTCAGTCGCATGTAAAATTTTGTGTCTTATATTTATAAGTTTGGATTTTGTTGTCAAACACCTGTGGTTCAAGACCCCTTTTCGAAACAACTTTGCGTAACGAATAAATAGATACACAAGTAAAAAATATTAGAGAACTTTAAAAAATAAAAGATATTGCAGGGGTTGTATTGTATACCAACTATGTTCAAAATATGTTTTAAGAATATATCCATAATTAACAGTTGTGTTTTGACAACCAGCATAATTAAAGAAACGTGATTGCAGTAAAAAGAATGCTGCCATTCCTGTGAGTGATGTATTTACTTATTCTTCATTTAAGGAAACTTTATAGTCTGCGTGAACTAATCTCTCCATGCTTTTAACTGTAATAATTAGTGTTTCATTAGAGGAAAAACTATAACCCGTAACTATGTAATGCCTTCTCGTGAACGTGCAGTGTCTAGCGAATGGTCCTGTGTTAAAAATAGTCGTTGTGAGCAACCGCAATTAAATGATCTGCCATTGATTTGCAGCACTTAATTTATTTGAAACAACTTAAAAACAATTAAGAGAAATTTATTGAAGATGTTTCACATTTAGGGACAAAGCAATGCGGTTTGAGGATCTTGTGAAACGTGCAATACTACCGTTCATGGAACTACGATAACCATGAAACCTATGAACCTATGAAACTCACCTCAGAGTTAGTAAATAAAAAAGGAATGAGTTACCTAGAAATCATTCTGAAGAAACACAAAATATATTCGAATGTCTCATCTAGTACGATATGACAGATTACCCATATTCCAATGCACCACTAAAATATAAAAATCCACTTTTAGGCAAAATATGCTATTGAAGCATTGTTCTCACTAATGAAAAAGAGATAAATGCCTCTTCTTTTTCTTAAAGATCTTGCAGAAATGCTTGACGTTTGTCGCTTATTATTCGCTTTAAACTACATACCGAGACAAGTTCTCATTTATACCATAAGGAGGTTACACAAACTCAGATACGAAGGAGGGTATGGAGACAGTTTACTGGTTTATTGCATTGTAAGATCATTTACCCGATTGCTGCTAGATTACATGATCGTAAATTTCGTAAATTGATTTCAATATACTGTTGATCAAATACAATATGCTAAAAACACGTGTGAGATGAGAACGTTATTCAAAAGTCTTCTGTAAAGTGATTTCCAAATCGTAAACGGTGTGGGAAGTTTATTTAGATTCACAACATGCTGACCTGAGTCTTAAGTTTCTTACTGCAAAGGCTATATTTTTCTCATTCTCAAAAAGTGAGACAGAAGTTGATGAAGCATGTTCTGACGTGTTTTGGAAATATGTTATTGGAAACCACTTCGTCATTTTTAAAGGTAGTATATCAAGTCACCATTTTGATGCGAAGAAATATTGCCCTTGTGTTAGCCATGCTAAATTGGACATAGTTAATATTATTATTGGGCAAGTGAATTGCCTTGGAATTTCGGTCTTTCAATCACTAACAGAGCAAGTGGTTCTTCATCAAGTTCTCCCAAAGACGATAAACATACCAACGACACAAAACGAACAGCAGTAGATTATGCTTAGTATAGAGCATTGAGGTAAAGCAGAAAATGCCCTAAATCACAAATTTACTGCCTTGTATGCCAACAAGGCCACTGCTGCAAATAACAGCTTCATGAATGCATTTCAAATTGGAATTAGATTGATCACATGACTATACCTGCATAAGCAAACTTTGGCTACGTTAAAATATAATGAATCATCTGCATTTCTGTAAGTGATTACATTTGACATTATTGGTCGAAATAACTATCTGTCTGTAATTCAGCGCCTTGAAAAGATATATTAATATTGGATAGTGGTGAAAAATATAACCCGTAACTATACAATTTATTCTCCAATTTACTTTATACTGATGTAGCGAATGGTCCTCTGTCGGAAATTATGTTGTATATATTCAATGTCTGAATAAATTCTAATTCAATAGCGTGTAGTATCTGAAATATCTCCAGGGCCCAGATAAACTTTTCTTCTCAAAAGAAGGGGGTTCATAGTCCTGAGTGATTGGGAGGAGTGAGGACATGTTCTCCTATAAAATATTGCCGGCAGGACTATCAAAGCGCCACCATCAGTTGGCGCAGAACGTACAGGAAGTTTTTGACTCAACTCCAATGCAATTTCTCAGTTAATGACATACAATTCAGTGTATGGAAAAGGTAATACATATCAGACAGTTTGAGATGATGTACGAATCATAAGGAATTATGCATCCTGTTTCATCTATTTTTGGAATAGTTAGCAAATATTGGGGGAATGAACAAACCCTTAGCATAGGCTCTTCCTATTGGTTGATAATGACCCACTTTAAGCTTGAAAATAAAAATGGAAAATTTCAGTAAACGGTGAATATTAGCTTACGCAATGAAGCGACGCAAAAACCGACTGGAATGTTTTATAGCGGAATTGCAAGGATTTAACATGAACGTGTCCCCGTGGTGAAAGATTTGCAACTTTTCACACAAAATGAAAATGACTTACTTTAAAAGTAGTACAAATGACGTACTGTTAAAGTAGTAGTAATGACGCACTTTTAAAGTAGTAGTAAAGACGCACTCTGTAGCAAAATGGACGTACAATATGACAGATTATGACAGAATATGGATTCTTATTGGCAATATCTTTAGATGGTATAAACACATGCCAAAATACAGCCCTTAAAA
>VJOZ01008753.1:187-13871 GCA_009801055.1 Stichopus horrens | reverse complement strand
GGATTGTATAGGCTTATAACGAATCTTTCACTTTGACCTTAAAATAACATAACTGCTCTAAATGCCATATTAATGACAATATTTCACTAGAAAATTTATGGAAATATGTGAACAAAGGACAGCATTCAAACTACGGAGCAAATGCTAACTACACGAAACTTTCTGTTAATTCGCTTATATTTCTATTTTTTTTTGGTTTATCTCATCCTCCTATATCATTCTCATTCTTCATTGCATCTTATTACACACTTCCACAACAGCTGCCTCTTGTAATTATGAATACATCACCACCAATGGTACTTACGTGGCCTCACCCGAATGGCCGAACGAGTACGATAACGGCCTATCTTGTATTACGGAGATACAAGCAGACATTGGCCAGACAATCATGCTGACATTCTCCAACTTCAATTTAGAACATTCCTCAGATTGCTCTCTGGACAAGTTAGTGGTAAGTTATGAACTTAATTTTCCCAGTTGAGAAACGAAATAAGGAATATGAAATTGATCAGTCGTCTTTTTCCAAGAGCTTTGAAACGTACTTTGCAAATATCTTTAGTGAAAAGACTGACATTCTTTGTAAAATCCTTTGCTGTTTGAGCCAGTTTGTAGTTTTTCCTTTATTGTTGTGTTGTAACTTTCTTTGATTTATGTTTTATATTGAGTTACTTATTGCATTGTTGTCAGTCTTGAGGGACGGTGAGATGTTAGGCTCCCCCACATTCGGATGGGTGAGAGACGCATCATCAAATGTGCCCCCCCACATTTGATAATGAAAATAATTGAGGCCCATGCAGTTATTTTCGTTTATTGAGGGTACTTATACTCATAATTTATTTTCAGAAATTACACCCCCAGGCTAGCTATAGATTCTGCAGTTAGTCTCTTATCCCTGAAAAAAAAAATCATGCCTTAGCAGGTGATAAGGAAGAAGTACAGAAGAGCAAACAAAAGCAAAAAAGGAGGCTTAGTCACCTTTGCCCCACTCATTAAACGCATTAAACGTTCACGCCTACTCATAATGAACTTATAGGGTAACTGCTGGGTTCGACATCTCCAACAGTATTTACATGCACGAAGATGATCAGATGCCGAGCCAAAACGTTGAAAGTGTGACTTCAACATTTTCAAAATAAGACCTCAAAGCTGTAAACATACATGTCTGCCTCTTCTCATTTTTCATACATGAGTTTCAAAAGACACACCATACAAAGAGGAGGCAGTAGTTCCTCTCCTCTTTCACAATTTCCCAATGTTTGAGCTCAGGGAAAACAATTCCTCAAAACTTAGAGCATTAGAACTGCATGACGCAGACCATGGCGACCCTGCTGATTCAAGCAAAAAGCGAAAAAAGGATGATACACCTGGTTTCATATCTTATCGCTCTCGTGGTCCGTATTCATTCACTCTTTCACACTCATAGTTTCACACATGTCGAGTACATTATGGTTCAGCGTTTATAATACACATTACAATACACAGCTCTAGGGGTACTCAAGACGATGTCACTATGAAAGAATGTGTGGAGAACTCGCAAACACTTCAAGCAATTTCCACGCAGGATTCACAAATGTGTTAAAGGGGATCTACTTAATTTTTCCCAGGGTTCATTGAACCCAGGGTTTGATTTCCACTGTTTATGCATTATTTTAAAGGTTGCCTATGAGCACAAGGTTTGTCATTCCCAGGGTTTGATGTTCCCAGCATTGTCACTGTAATTTCACTGTTTCCAAGGTTCTGTGGTCCCAGGGATCGATCCATGCTCAAATACTTTGATGTTTACGAATAATGGGAACATTCCCCAAATCCCAGGAACATGGAACCCTGGAAACCGGGAACGTGGAACCCTGGAAACCGGGAACGTGGAACCCTGGGAACATTGAACCTCTGGAACATTGACATAGCCCCCATCAAAGTAATTGTTAGAGTTTCTTCATTTCTTTGATCTGATTGCCATCACTCTGCTCGTTTTGTGATGGTTTTTAGGAGCACATCATGATTTTTGGCATTTTTCAATTTCTTTCCAAAACGTGCTGTTAGCAACTAAACTCCTTGTCCAGTGTATGCCTGGCAGTTAAAACATAAACCAAAAGAGGGTATTACAAAAGCATTGAAAATGACATTGTTATTAGGCATAATTGCTCAGCCCAAACATGGTTACATAGCTTGAAATATTAAGTCACATTGCATGGAAGAGCAAAGATATACAGTAAAACCCTGTGTGTCCGAACGCTTTGGGATCAAACGCTGTTGGTATAACTGAAAAGTTCAGATAAAAGTGGTTTTATGTTTATCGTTAATTTGCTGTCCCAAGTGTAGCATGCATTTATTAATTAAGTGAAATTAACCATTGCTAAGTTGTCTCTTTTATTTTCCTTTTTATTATTGTACCTTTTATTTTCCCAAATTGTCTGAAAAGTGCAATTGTGCTGTACAAATGTGGCACGAAATCAATTCAGTCCCAACATTTTGGTTTCTTTGATAATCGCAACTTCTGAAATTCAAGATGGCTTGTAGATTTGTGCCATCTTCTAAACACAATATCTTGTAAAAGGAAGTTTGGACAAGTCTCATATTTGCAATGTAGGTGTATCTCATTGATTTTAACACATTTTTGCTATTTTACTAGAGAAAGGGTCAAATTGTGAAAACACTGAGAAAACTTCTCGCCTCAAGATTGACTGGGGCCGAGGAGGGAGGGGGGGGAGGAAAAAGGGAGTAGTAGAGGGTTAAAGAGAATTATGAAGACAAAAGCTTACCTTTGCATAATCAGATTCAAAATTTTCAAGTTTTCGTTGTTTATCTCTTCAATATCACAGCTGTTTTCTAACATATTCAGAACTTCTTCACAAAATAAAATCAAACAACCAGAAGTGTTAAGATTCAGTGGCGTTGTTGCTCTAGTTCAAATAAAGGAAAATGACATCGCCTGTCAATTTGTAATTAGTTTTACACCATGGAATTTTGAAAATGAGTCATTGTGTCATTCCAAAATGAATAATTTGTGGCCCCATAGAGCACTGCTCACGTGAAGTGGACGGCAAGTTTGTGATCAGGTTCACGTGGGTGTGTGTGTATAGGCTATGTGAAGTACATAAAAAATGTACAGCAAAATCCCTGTATCCTAAATTGTTAATTATGGGTAATTGTGTAAATTTAACTTTGATGTTTAGAGAATCTTACGTTCTCGTCTGCAAACATCGACTGAAAAATGTCGAACTGAGTCAGTAAGTGATTCAGGTATTTCACCAAAGTTTACAGTAAAAACACTGTTCGAGAATTGGAAAATATCGGCATCTATTTGATAAGTTCTTTTTTTTTAAAAAAAAAATGCCTACATGATACCTAAAATATCTTTAACTTCCCAAGATATGGCAGTTTAAAGTGACCAATTATTTCACTATGGTGGGAAAGGGAATGCCTTATGTTGCATTATTCAACAAAAAGTTTGGGGCCATTGGTCAGTCTCATAAGTTGTGCAAAATGTCATCGAAGAGTCTTTCCAGTCGGTGTGAATGTTTGAGAACTGGTCACCGAGACCTAATTAATTAGGTGGTTGCTGATGGACTGTGAACAGCTTTGTACGTTGTTATTCAACAGCCTTCATACCTGTAGTCCTTATCTACTCTCACTGTATTTCTGCTTGCTTAGGTAATCCTAGTTGTTGGAGTCTTTTGGCACTGAAATTGCTGAAGTTTTCAAAGGAGGGATGGCGTGCAGTAGTGAGAACAATCTCCCGTTTTCGTGCATGCATATGATTCGATGGCGATTCTCTTTCAGTTGGGAACAATACAACAAAGCAAGAAAGTTTGAAACTTATTAACAACATTAGTATCATTGGTATGTTGCATTAGTATCTTAAAATTTCAGGACAACATCATGAGCTAGACCTAATGACCTATCCATGATGAAACTTCCCTTCCTAAAACTTCTGGACGGCTCTCTATCTGCCTGATTACACCTTATTGCCGCTGGTAACAAACGAAGCACAGTGCACTGAAGACTGATACAATCACCTTCCCCTCTGAGTAATTGATTGATATTAACAGATCTGAAATATCTGGCATATATATAGCATGGCGCCATGGCTACAGAGCTAAAGCAAGAAAGCTACGTAAGCTGTGTGGCATAGCTTCGACGGTAAACAAGTACTCCCGCTTATTGGTTTCTCGCGCAGTGTGAGCACAACATAGCTTTGAGGTACGGATCTCTGAACGGGGTCTGACGCAAGATATACCCCACACCGCCTTTGATGTTATCGGGTATTTTTGCTGAAATCTTATGAACGACCGTCACTGCATGCATAATGCATTTTGTGGGCTGTCATACATAGCACAAAGAAAAGGAGAAAGAAGAGAAGCAAAAATGCTGTCACATGTGGATTTGTTGTGACTATATTTTATTTACATCTATTCCTAGGTTTACAATGATCATTCCGAATGCTTTGAGCTTGCAACTCTCTGCGGTTCTGACATTCCGGCACCAATTTACAGCACCAGTTCTTATATGGCCTTGAAATTAGTCACGGACTCTACTGTCAGAGGGGCAGGTTACCTTGCTACTGTCACATTTATTCCAGCACGTGAGTTTCTCTTTTTCCATATTTTCAGCAGTTACAGAGTTGTAAATCATTAAAATAAGGGTCTTGTTTTTTGCTTACGATGACATCCTTCAAGTGAATTAAATGTAACTATATTATAACTACAATACCAGTGATAACATTATGCTAGAAAAGTAATATGTAAATATAGAACAGAAATTTGATTTAAATCCATGAAGCAGCTATAGTGTCATGGAATTGAAGTATTCATTATCTCTTTGGTCTCGATGGCAAGAGAAACAAGCTCTGCTGTTAATGATGGCATGTGTATGAAGGTGAGTATGCATGTTTGTGTTGCATCACTTGAGTTTGTGAACACATTATCTTGAGTAAGGAAAAATGGATATCTGGCCTACAAACGTGGTCATATGAAGAGCAAGAACACACTTTTGTATGTGTATGTGAAAGATCATATGGGGGGAACAGAGGCCAGACTCTATCAGAACCTTATGTACACAATATTTTAATCTTAGAATGATGGATACTTCTCCTATTTGTTATGTGATTTGCCCATGTATAGTCACTTAGAGACTTACAATCATTGCCCTTAAAGACCTAAATGTATTTATGAGTTATTAGTATGATTATTGTTGTTGCTTTACCAAGAGATCACAGATTTCTATTCTTCAATGCTGCCACTTTCTTTTAATCCATACCTGTCTTCAAACATTTTATTTGCTTCATTGTTCTTAGTATTATATATCCCTCAAAAGTCTGCAGTATAATCTACAAGCTGCTGGTCCAGTAATGGTGGTAGTAACGCTAGTAATCAAAAGAGTTACCACTAAATGGAATTATCTCTAGCTTAGGCATACTACCAACAGTAGGTATAGGGTAATGTAATTCTTGTGGTTTACTATGATAAGGGTTTTGAAGAAACATTAAAATACCATCACAACCTCCTGTCCACTGAGGGGCATCAGGAATATGGACTACCCCAACATTTTCATCAATAAAATCAACTGTTTTTCCTCTTCTATTAATAGTTTGAGTCCCAAATCTGAGGCCTCATCTGCAATGGACTCATCCTCCTCTTTAAACTTGACTAACATTTTTGTGATCTCGTCATTTGATTGCAGTTGTTTTAAGTTTTTTATTCAATCTGATTTACTGTTTCTTACGATCGTGGATTTCTGTCAGCCTTCTTTTTAGTCTCTTATATTATTCTAGATCCTTTCCTTGACTTTCAGGCATAATGCCTGGTGAGTTGGTTCCCAGATATCCGAGATTCATTCCTCCAAAATTCTACAAAATTCCTTTCCCTTAACTCCTTACAAATAGAACTTGTCTGAAGGTTCCTGCATTTCCATTTCTTTTAGGAAGCTGCAGTATTCATCGAATTTACGTACACTCACAATTGAACATATGTTTGTTTAATATCTTCTTCAAGCTTTGAAAATCTTTACTAACAGTTTCTTAGTTGTCTCTGTTGATCACAGGAACTTCTATTTCTCTGCATTCCTTGCAAGTCTTCCAACCATCCACTATATCTTAGTTGGTGTCATGGCCAAGCCTTTTCCCAACTCTCCCACCGTGGGCATTACGGTGGCCAAAGATTGTGAACTTTCACACAGTGTTTGTGCCGTTAAATTTCCATCAGTTTACATCATTCTCGACTATATGCATGAGTCTGTTCCACCCAGATTACACTACTTGTAAAATTGTGGTCTGTCCTCCTTGTTCTTTCCCTTCCTTACTTGCATCTTATTACAAACATTTTCAGCCCCACCGACTCCTACTCCTGCTCCTTGCGACTATAGTGGACCAATCACTACCAATGGAACTGTTGTGACCTCTCCCGGATGGCCGAACGACTACGACAACAACCTTGATTGTTTCACCGACATACTATCACATGACCCTGATCAGATAATTATGCTGACCTTCTCTAACTTTGATGTAGAATATTCCTCAAGTTGCTCTCAAGATTATTTAAATGTGAGTTAATATTAAAGTTAATTCCTTCAATGGAATATAACAATACAAATTTAATAGATTTTATGCATCTTTTTCCAAAGAGCATAGAAATATTTATCTTCCAAATATATTTTTAGTGAATAATTTTTAGTGAATACCAAGAACTCTTCTCTGAGAACTGAGTATTGACTTTCCATAAGAGGGTAAAGCCTAAAGCAGAATAAGTTGAATTTAACACACTGTCAAAAGATTAATATTTTTCAAAAAAAGTTTTAGTTTTTCAATTCAGTGTGCAGTCTCAATATGCTCTTTTAATATTGATATATAATGATGTTCCCTATTAAATTTGTTACCATATTTGTGTCATGTTTGAAAGATGAGTCACTGTTAGAGAACAACTTCATCTTCATTTCTTCTGCATTAGGATTCTTTGATATTAATGAACAGGAATTACTTAGGAATTGTAATGTTCAATCAGGAACCTTTTGTTCTGCAGAGAGAAGTCGCACTTTTGTCTGTCAAGCAACTGTCTTCCTCAGAGAATTGAGTTTGTTTTTCCATATTTCGGAGTGAGAATTAAAAGCCAAACAATGACTGCTACCTTTTTTGTCTTACAGTACATCTGGCTTCTTCCACATAGCATGAACAAATTTGTATTGATTGTATTTACTTTTTGTTGTAGGTTTACTACGACTACGATGGATTTAACTTTGTAACACTTTGTGGTTCTGACATTCCTGAGCCATTTTACAGCAAAGGTCCTCAAATGTCCTTACAATTTTTAACTGACAGTACTGTCAGTGGAACCGGGTACTTTGCTACTGTCACATTCATTCCAAAAGGTGAGTTTTCGTACCAAATTCTTTGGCAGTTGCTGAATGGCCAGTCGTGAAGAATAACTGTCTTTTTTTATGTTGGAATCAGGCCTAAAGTCTTAAAGGAGCTTTTAAATTCACTTTGTGATGTGTTTTTCCTCCCTGATCTGTAGATTACACCTACAAATTGCACATAATCTCATTAATGTTTTTCTACAGAAATACTCACTGATTTAACTGAAATGCCCGTATTCACATGTTTGAAATGTAGATTCCACATGAACATTCACTGTTAGGTTTAGATCATATCTTCCAGACATTCTCATTATCATTCACTTTGTGTTTCTCAAGCACAACAAAGGTCTCTCTTCTTTAGACTGACCTTTATTACCGCATACGTTAAGGATTAGCCAAAACCATTGGCAAGGAAGTATGATAAAGCACACAATGTGATTGCGGTAATTTCTGTTTCAGCTGCAACATTTTGCTGCCTTTCATGAGCAAGTGCAGCCGGTGAAAGACACGGCACCTTATTTGGTGACTTTGGTGAATTTTGGTGATGTCCATTAAGATGATACTTCTAAATGGCAGTTGCAGAATTCCTAGCTGATTTCAATTGCGATGTTCACTGCTTTTTAAGTCTCTTAAAAACTTACCATTATGGATAATGTACAAATGCCTTTTGGTTTATTTGTGAATCAGATATTTAAGCAGATGAGTTAAATTGTACAGAAATAGGTCAAGCACTGAAAACCATTTGCACATAATATCTCAAGTTAGGAGTGATGGATATACTTTATCATGTTAGTAACCTTGCAACTATATTTCAAGTAACTTATATTTCTACTTCCATACATAGAAAAATTCCAATTAGTCACCTCTGATAATATACAGAGCTTCTTGTCATAGTCGCCAAAAATGTCTACTGTGATTGGTGCATGGTTGCTTGAAACATTGAATAACTGTATCCTTGGCCTAAGTAATGGCAGTAGCAGTTTCAGCCTTCAGAGTTAGCAGTTTTACCATTCAGAGGGGCAAAAATGTCTTTAAGGGGTGCTGTATAGTAGAAATACCCATCACTCTTTAAAGGTATTAGAGGGGTGGGTTGGCGCTGGCATGACTGTTGGGGTTCCTGTATCTATAGATAGGGTTGAGATTTTAGGTGTCATTTTGCCTCCATCTGCATGATCATTGGGACTAATAAGGTGATACATTCTGAGGCAAAATAAAGTCTTTTAACAAGTTGTTGCAGCCTTCTCCATATAGGAACCCTGAAGAACTCTATGAGAGCTGAAACTCCCCAAATGGCCAGAAATGACACTTCCAGACTGCTATAAGGCTGCATGTGCACAGTCTTGACACTTGTTTGGCAATTTCTCTAATTGATGATTGCAAAAGTGCATCTATGAAAATGCTAGTAAGAAATCAGTTGGGTGAAGATGATGCGAGGATTATAAACTATATGCATCCTCTTTCCTATAAACGTGGAGCACTGGCAGATATTTGCGTGAAGGGATGAACGTATCTTTAGTCCCACACTTTTTCTTAATTGGGCAGTTGAGTCGCAGTGATTGTTTGCAGGTGTCAACAGACTCGAAGTGCAGCCCCATAAGTGTAGCTACTGTAGATTTGTTTGCATACTGACACTGGGACATAGGCGGACATCAACGGTTGTAACACAGTGTGATAAAGAAATGGAGTATGCTGCATTGGCGCAGCCAGCATATTTTATTAGAGGTGAACTGAGAATTGTTTGAAGACTACAAGGAGCTCCAACATTGTTTGGAGTGAATCCTAGCAGGAAAAAAATGCAAAAAAATCCCCCCCTCCTGATTGTTGGAAATTCTCCATCTTGGCTGGGCTCAGCAAACAAGCGAGTTACAGAAAATGGTATTGCCAGAACTTTCTTGGATGGAAAATTAATTCCGTATAGGGAGTTTTCCTTTGAAAAGTCTGATCAAGTTTGAACCTTTCATCATGATGAATGCTGTACTTGCTTGAATTTGAAGACAGAAAATTAGGGCCTTGAACACCATCATCACTTCCTGGATGTGGAGGGCGCTGAAGTATTTGCAGTTTCTCTTTGCTCTCTTTCCATTTTTCTCACTTTTGATCTATGAGATGGTTATGGCGTGTGTGCGTGTGTGTGCGTGTGTGTGTATGTGACACCTTGGCTTGTAAACATGATATTTCAAGAAGGGGACGCACTTCAAAGTTGGTTGTTTGTGGCCCATCATGAGTTGATGATCCCTAGCAGTTTTCATGTAGGTCAAAGGTCATTTGAGGTCACCAGAGCTTAAAGTATAAAAATCTATCAAGAGGGATATCTCAGCAACTTAATGCAGCTGGAGCTTTAAACTTCAAACATCATCAATAGCAACATACAAGAAGATGATTTTTCCATTCTTATGGAAGTCAAAGGTCATATGAGGTCAATAGATGACATTGTTTGAAAATCTTGTAAACACTGTATCGCAAGGAGGAAAAGGTGCTCAAACTTCAAACCTGGTGTGTTGGTAGTCCATTGTGATTAGAAGATCCCTATTGTTTTTCATGGAGGACTAAGGTCATGTGAGGTCACAAAAGCAAGGAAGGTATCTCAGCAACTAAATGTTGCTGGAAGTTCAAACTCTTATAATTGGTAGCACCTAAAGAGTAGATGATGTTTTGTCATTTTTATAGGGGTCAAAGGTCATGTAAGGTCATGTGAAGTCTACAGAGGACATAGTGTGATGACCTTGTAAACACAGTGCCTCAAGAAGGAAAAGTTACTTGGACTTCAAAGTTGGTGTAGATAGTCAAGCATGAGTGCATGATCCCTATTGTTTTTTGTGGAGGTCAAAGGTCATTTGAGGTCTCCAGAGCTTAAAGTATGAAAACATATTAAAGAAGATATCTCAACAGCTGAATTCAGCAAGAACTTCAAAGTGTCAACATTGGTAGCTCTTGATGAGCAGATGATGTCTGTCATTTGAATTTGCCCCATGAGAGACTTGTCATCACTGTTGTGTGACATGAAATGAATGTAATAAGTTCTATCAATCCAAAGATCTGTCCTGGGTTCAAAAGCCCACTATGTAATACTTAGAGAGTTTCTGACGTCCTGAAAATGAACATATGAAGAGGTTAATATCTCTCATATTAAGAAAATAATGCATATTTCTTTCCTATTGAAAACTTGCCAAAATGTAGATCTATGTTTAATAGCAGAGATTGTTGCTAGATAGACTTTAGTCTCATTTTTTTTTTTTACTTTGTGGAACATTTTAAGTCTATTTTCTAGGCCCTCTCCAAACAACCACATAACACAGCTCTTATCACAGTTTCTAAGCATTCAGAGAGTTTCCCAGTTGCCAGCAACTCCCTATCAAGATCAATTTACAAAGTATTTGGTCGTTTTAGTCACAGTAATCATAACTTGCAAGAACATGCAGAGAATACCAGTGCTGAAGTTGGCAATTCCGAGTCAAGTAAAGGAAAGCTGAGCAATCCTTTGTTTTCTGCATGTGAATTGATAAAGCTTGCAGAAAAGAGTATGGCTCAACATCTTTAGCGGTTGTGTTTTAGCCATCTAAAAAACAGCTGACTTAAATTACCCAAAAGTTGCAGAGGGAAACCCTGAATGAAAATCCATTGAAATTGTGTTTCATCTGTTTATTTATATGACTCAAGTTGATTAAAATGGAAATAAAATGACATGGAGTGTTGCACGGTGTCAACATTGTTTTGCTAGGCCTGTTTTTGTTATCTCCTAATTTACTTTATTACTGGCTCTCACATTGGTAAGTGGTACCAATATTTGTGAAGAAGAACAATACATGCTTCCAAAACAAAACCCTGTACAATGTAAATATATGAAATTCTCAATTTTCTTGAAATAAATGTTGAGTCAACATAGGCTAACATATGACATATCATGGGAGTCAAGCAGCAGGTATGTACGTACGGTTGTTGTTATATTGTCAGTGCAGTGTAGTGGGACTATATTGGACTTTACAACCATGGAGGTACAGTATGATACAACTAACACTGGCAAGCACCTTTTTCTTTATTTGAAACTGAAAAGAGAAGTAACCAAAAGACCACATGTAGGTCATGGAAGATGAGAGAATTAATTCACTGTAATAGTCAACAGGACTGACTAATGGCCCTCCAAAGAAATGCTGCTCCAGCATTCAGTTTATCATAAAGAAAAATCTGTCTGGATGTATATTTCAAGCCTTTACTTATCTGGTTCTCATCGTATGGATTCCATATTAAATCGGTATCTGTTGTTGGTCGATATTTGTACCTTTCAAGCCCTGCTTAATACTACTGAATCAGAATTTTTGCAACAGTTTGTTGTGGCGGAGTTGACAGAATCGTCAAGATCTGCAAAACTCTTTAAAACTGCACCATGTTATGGCATTGTCATTACAAAAAAGGCTCATGTGAAATTAAATAAATAATCTTTCACCAAGCAGAATAAGAAGGAAAAAAATGAAATTTTCACATCAAATTTTGCATCCAGTCCATCCTACATAGCCAGACATTTTCCCGAGGGGATGGGGATAGCACTTTTCCTTCGACCCCTCCCCTAGAATGGCAGTCAGTCATTAGTTTCATCGTATCAGAAGTCACACAGACCACCCTAGTGTTTTTGCTTAGCTTCAACATCTGAGTTATTATCCTGATCAAGTTATCCTCGAATATCACAATTGACAGTTCTGATGTAATTCCAAAATTCATGGTCATCTAAATTCTTCTTATTCTGCCCTTCCATATTCCAGCCGCCCCCTCAAAAATATAGCTAAAGAAAAAACAGTCGGAATTTACTTTACACGATGATGGCATATGCTGATTGCTTGTGACACTTNNTTAAGTATCAGCAAAACCACAAAAAAAAACAACTTCTGCTCTCTTGTATGCAAGCAACTTCTTCACACTGCATTGTGTAATATAAAGGACGAACATTAAAAAAAGAGGAGAATCTTGTTTTGGGTCATTCTGCCCAAGAGATTAATCTGTAGAACACATACAGCCATGACTATGGCATTGTCAGACTCAATGCCTGATCATGCTGTGGGTATAGTTTAGTCCACATTGTCACTTCATGCTCACAATTTTTCTGTTGTAAGGTGAAATATTCAATGGCTTTAAATTGCTTTGTCAATTTAATCTAACATGGACACGTTCATTAGTAATACGATTATTGTGTTGCTAACGTTTTCAGCTCTACAGTACTTTTACTTTGGCTATAGATGTCTTGGTTAAACGAAAGAGTGCGATCATCTTGCGTTCATTTTCTTTTGTACATTCTTTCTCTCATTTTATTTTTCCCTTTTTTTGCAACTCCGTCAACGGCCTTACCCACAATGCTGCCACCTTCTTCTTCACCTTGTAGTAGAACGCAATGAACAAATCAAAACCAGTGGTACTAACATGACCTCACCTGGATGGCCTAACACCTATCGCGGCAGCCTCCACTGTTTCACCGAAATACACGCAAGCTATGGGGAGATAATTGCGCTGAGCTTCTCTGATTTCAATTTAGAATATTCTGCGTCGTGCACTTCTGACAACTTAAAAGTGAGTCGTGAAGTTTATTTCACCAATGACGAATGAAAGAAAGGAAGTAAATTTTTTTAACATGCAGTCTGTTACCAAATGAGCTAAGTTGGTGTCACAAAGAAATCAATATTGGTACGTGGATAGGTGAGATAAAATTGATGTATAACTGTATATAAAAATTTACAACCAGAAAATTTTGCAAAACCAGTACACACACTGTTTCGCCTACGGCATTGCCTATCATAGTGTCTACCAATCGCCAAAACTTGTATTAATAATACGCCTACGAACGTTATTAAACATGTATGACATTGTCAACCTTCCTTTATTGCAGAGAACATGCTTAAAATTTCATTTCAGTTTAATACACAGCAACTGATGGCTACAGTTAATTATGAAGTTTATACACTACTGAATTCCGTGAAAGGTTTTCCCTTTAAATAAATTTGAAACGCTCATTCTCGTATGCAATTTGCAACAAGAAGCAACTCCCCTGCCTGGGGGCTGCCAAATCTCAGTCGCTGTTTTCTGGAATCTCTGGTAGGAATGCACTTGTAGGTTTCAGTCTGTCCGCAACCAACGAGTTAATTAGGTCACATGGCCCGTTCTCTTACATTGTCGCCCGCACTGGATAGTCCCAATGAAGGCATTTTGCGGGACTAGACTGACAAGTGATGGCCAACTGTTTGTTGATTAATGCAAAATAAGGCTTTTTATATTCCATTATAGCAAGGCACGTAGGTGGACACTGTCGTCCTCCATCTCTTAGCAAATGAAAGATTCTCAGGTATTATGAAAGTTA
>VJOZ01008748.1:1256-14442 GCA_009801055.1 Stichopus horrens | reverse complement strand
CTCACAAGATAAGTCATTCCATCTCAGTGAACGATGAAATAAATTTAAAAGTTTTTTTTCGAATAATATGTCTGAACAGTCTCGATCACATTAAAAAAAGCAAGGCAATTACAAAACTACCTTGTAACTATTCATTTTCTCAAACATTAATGCAAGGATGAAGAGGGAAAACCTGTCCAGTTACACTTCACAAGTGGAGTGAGGACAACCACTAACAGTTACTGCTCACCTATCAGGGTAACCGCTGGAGTTGAGAGGACACATGTATCCCACTTCTTTCAAGTTAACGTTGGAAAAGACCAGTTTGTGATTGCTGGAGTAAATCACCGTGGGCCTGTCCGAGCAGGCAAAGACGTTGACCGTGGAGTGAGACTTGAAGGTCTTGAGAACGGTCGGCTGGGTTCCGAGGATGACCCGTTTTCTTTCCGAGAGGGAACCTTACGAGCGATGTCAATGAACGAAAATATTTGATCAGCTCATCAATAAACCAATCAAATCAATCTGAGTCAGATTGTAATATTGATAATGGCCATCACACAGTATGGTGATTCTTGGATGTGGATAGAGCATGCAAATGCACGTGGAGAAATAATTATCATCACTGGATGGAGTGAATGGATACAGCTTTGTGCATCTATATGACAAATATCAACATTTTACGTATCCACAAATAAAAAACACTTTGCATAGACTGCACAGCATAATCTTGTAAAGCAAAGCAAGTTATCTATACAACTACCATGGTGTAGATGGTAATTTCTTTTATATATTTGTCAGTTTAAATGTGACAATATATCTGAACATTCTTCAATTTCTTTGGCAAATCACAATCACGCAATTACTTCTAATGTCTCTGCACAAAAGGCAAAATGCACCTGCAAAATTAATGTCACCTCCATATTTGGCAAGGGGGGTTGGTATAATTGCAAAATTGTAACCACTTCGACAGAGAAAGATGAGGTTACATTATTCCCGTTCTTCCCACGACATTGTCTCACTTTCTAAAATACTGGCAAAGATTCTACCATCCAATACTTCCTCTGGAATAAACTTTCCAGATTAAGCCATCAAATGCTTCCATACCTCCATCAAATCAACCCCACATATCACTTTTCGGAATCTACGAGGAAACAACCAGACACTTTTGACAGCTTTTTAGAGTAAAGCAAGGGAATTAAAAGAAATTACCCGTTTCTAGATTCAGCAAGAAATAAAAGAGAGATCCGTCTCCCAGGGCACAGAGTAAGTAAGGTTGTCCCTCAAACCTTGCCAGCAGAACGGACCTGGGAATGATCTCTGCAAAGGTAAAATATTGAGAAAACAGTTTTCAGTCTGGCCTTGACTTGAAAAACTTTATTTCCTCTTCACATAAATGAAACTGTAACCACTTTACTGGAAGGTCTATCAATTGAACTCGATGTTAGGGGAGAAGGCACAAGAAACAAGAATTTCTTCAGCAGCAACTTACTGCCAGCAACTGATAGAAGAGGGTTAAATCCTGAGGATGTGACCTGACTGTGATCATATCACTGAGAGGGTGGTCACAGGAGATGGTTAAATCCTGTCTATATCAACATTTCACAGACCAGGGGTTTGCTTCATTCATCATTATAGGTCAACCACTCTTGGTGACTGATAGCCACATCTTTGCATGCAGTACACTTCTAGGAGGGATCATTTCATTTCAAGGCAGTTTCAACGACAGAGATAATTGGGAGGACAAGAGAGGGTAAAAAACCTGGATGAGAGGATATGCACTGATATTCACACTGATATTCCAGTTGCAAATGGGAAGAAGACGTAACCCCATTCTTTACTATGATGGTGCCTGCATTCTGTTCAGAAGGAAAATGAAACAATAAATACAAGAATGTCTTGATAATAATCTGCACTTTCTATTCAGCACTTCGCTGATGTTAACCAAATGAAGGCAAATCACATCCACAGTTCCACATCATTTGAGTAAATTTACAGCGGTGGGTATGCATGCTGCCATCAATAACCCCACTGCTACAAATGTGACATACAATCCTTTTGGAAATTTGAGACGAGACCAGATCCATAAGCACAGCAATCAGCATTAAAAAGTAAAAATGCAAACATTCTTTATCGAAGATGTTTATGTCTCACCTCCGCCGAGCATTTCAACATGTGCACTCTCTAGGGAGGGCAACTTCAGGATCCTGGCGGATATGTCCGTCCAGAGACCCACGGCGCATATGTCAGCCCTGCCGGACTCTGTCAGAGAAGTGATGTCGATGCAGGCGACCTCATGCTCCATCGTGGTAGAACTGTAACAGAAGATGGCTGCAAACTTAGTTTTCTTCTACATGGAACATATTTATACTGATGTTTCTTCAGAGCTTTTCCCAACTAATTTGGCCCTTTTTTTTTTCTTTTGAGGTGGAGATGGGATCTCATCTCATTTTTGGTTGTTTCATTCCCCACTCTTTCCTTGTTTTTACTTTTCAAAAATTGGTCTTCTACATCTTGCCATAACACCCCCAAAGAATGCCTCGATAGATAAGGCCCAGAGGGCTTTTTCTGGGGGGGCACGGACATTTCCATCTACGATATTGCACCAAGTATTTAGTATCGCTTGCATTGAAAATATTGGGAAGACCATACTGTAAAGACATAAAAAAATGAAATCATGAAAGATGGAATGTAGATGAGAATGCAGATATGAATATTGTAGATTCAAGGCCCTCAATTTGGCATATTTGCTACTACCAACCCTTGTAATCTTGTCCTTGTAACCCTTGTCACCTCACCTTATCTGCTTGATTTCTCCGTCCAGTATTTCCAGGTAGAAGATATCGTGTCCCGCAGCGGCCACTATCTGGTGCTGATTGCAAGTCGCCACGCTGATGTTCTTGCCAGATGGAGGGAGCCACTCATTCACAAGGAGTTTCGTCTGCGTGCTGACCAACCGGACCGAGGCTGGGGTAATCTGCAACAAACAAAGGCAGGAAGTGTGAAAATCAAGACATAACTGAAGGCTCTCACTCTGAATTTACTAACTTAGGTGTGTAATTGCCACTGGTCGATGTAAATACCTACAGATTGAATGGAATGTGTCAGCATAACAAAGATATTAAACAGTGACATCAATATTAATTAATGCCAGACTAAAGATATGGATAAAATGACATGCATTTTTCATAATTGTTGAATTTACATTAAGAGTGAATCACAGGTTCAACTGAAACTGGAAACCTTCAAATATCAATTGATGACCACAAGTACCTATCATTGTGAGCATACAAAACTTGCAGAGTGAGTTCCAACCATGTTCACTCATGCATTTAGTCATTATCCACTATCAGACATTGCAAACATAATCCGGCATAGAGAACTGCCATATTCAGACAGTGTACCAATCATTGAGAGACAAAATATTTCATTCATCTAGAGAAGGTGTGTATCTACAATCAGATATGATGGATTGTAGGGAGAGAGTGAAGGATGAGATAGAGGTAGGAGGGATAAGAGATTGATGGGGAAGCCCCCATTCCCAGGTCATCAACGATGCTGTTGGAAGCACAGCCTGACAGCCACTCTGTCAAAGAGCAAAGGTTTATTGATGGAAGGTAATGGCAAAGATCAACACTATGGAAATAGCAGATCAAATCTCCTGTGAAGTGTTGATCAAGTAGGAATGGATTGGAAGGATCACAAGAGATTGAGGATTGAGTGGGCAGGTCTCTGTGTGAGCAGCCTACCTGAATGAGCTGTTTGAGACAGACGTTGCCGCAGAAGAACGACTGCTGATTGCCGTCGAATCCTGGCAATTCGGTCTCTTCGACTTCCTCGCCGTTCAACATTAAAACTCTGTCAAAAGGAAAACATCCAACTCTTAATATTTCAAACGGAAGCGATGATCCTTCACACTGTCACACAGGTGTCAAAACCAGAATACTTTACAGGAGTTGTATGCACATGGTACTGTGCTTGCGATGAAAGCCATAGATGGTTTAACTCACAAATGTAACCTTTCAAGTCAGTTTTATCAAAGCATATGTACTTTTTGGAAACAGGAAATGCGGACACTGAATGAACGAAGCACAAATTATGTCTCTTGAATGTCCTGGGAAGCATTAAGTCCTGTTCTTAGAGAGACAAAAAGCAATCCACATGTAATCCTACCTCAGTGCACCTCCCATTCAGGATTTCTCAGAATTAATGAGTTACAACAGAATATTATACATAAAATGAGCCTAAACATCCTTTTTTCTGTTGAGATATTAACATGTTAATTATGGTGTTTCACAACATCATTTTTGCTAACTAAAAATCAATTCTCACAAACAGGATGCTTGTGGTATCTTATATACAACATTTTAATACCAAATATGACAGACATGTTACAACATCTGAATGTGTACAGCAGGGGGGGGGCAACCTTTTTGACTGAACGGGCCAGATATTAGAAAGAAAAATGTCTGGGCCATCCTTGACCAGAAACATGCTGTTGATTTAAACCTTTTATTCTGAGGACTTTCAAGCAATGCAAAGTTTAATTCACAAAAACATTATCTCAATATAGGCTAGTGTCGTTGAAAGGTAATGGGTAAATACTAACCGTGCAGCATTCAGTGAGATGTCTGTCACTGAGGATTGTTTCGTTTCTTTGTTTTTCTTTCAACATCTCGAGAGCCACAAACACAATCACTAGCAGACCATTTGAACTGCGGATTGTCCAACACTGATGTAGAGAACTCAAGGTTTTTGCCTCATTTTGACCTGTTCAAATCTGACCCCCCTGTTGAATGTTTCTACAGCATCTGACATTCCTCGTGATTACTAGTATTCTTCAGTTCAATATAGAAACAACTACAAAACTTAATGTGAAATTCGACCTGGATTCTTTTCCCCAAGATATTGTGCTTTCACAAGTTTAGAAAACAAACACACACACAGACACCCTCACAGTTCCACTTTCATGATCTTCAAAGATTTATGATGACCAAAACAGACAGTTGGGTTGACAGATCTATGCCTTTTTCATTTAATCATTTTGTGTCACTACTGGCAGATTTCTCTTTACCTGGTTTGGCCGACAAAGGAGAGCACAAGAATGTCATCAATCCCAGAGTCCACATTCAATCTGAGAGGCCAGATACCTAAAACAATGAAATTAAGAAAAAAAATTAATGAGAAAAGACAATCAATTCCAGGAAACCTTTAGAGACATTAAGTCATCTGTTCTACAATTATCAAGTATCCAAGGAACTTTCTTTGAACAAATGGTATTTTTGAAGCAACCACATTTAACACACAAGCACAAAATCACAAAGACCAAAGGCAATGTTTGAGCACTGGATGTATTTGTTTTCATGAAGAACCTGCAGAGCTACTGAATTATCAGACAACTAAAATAATTCCACAAATGTGATATTTTGTCTTGTAATGCCTTATTGGTAATTTCAGTAGGTGGTCAAGATTACCACAAAAACCCCATACTAGACAAAAAACACAAGTTAAATTTGTTGGTCTTCATGGTTGAGTATGGTTGACAATCAAATTAGGTTTACTGTGTCCATTTTGAGAAGTTTTTACCTGCTCTTATGTTTTGCCTTTACAGGATTAGTGTTTGTGACCAACAAATGGTGAGACATTGTACAGAGAGCTAAAAAGTTCCATTCTCATGACTTCCACCTATCCTAAATTAAAACATATTTTTTTTTAAAAAAGAGCTCACACATCAGCTATGCAACTTTTTAAACAGATTATATCAAACAAATTAGAGTTTAAAGGGAATGACCGACCTTTGATTCCAGGTAAATCAATGCTGGCATGCTCGTGAATCCCAATTCCATTTCTGATGATACGGAGAGTGCCCTCTTTGTAGGCACCAGAGCAGGTAACCAGCTGTTTGAGATCAACAAAAAAAAGCATAATGAAAGGCTAGCAGTATTCAGTACCAACGGAACACTATGCAAAGCTATTTCTGCTTGTTGAAAGTAAAATACGACGATATCCTCCCTACTGTTTCTCATAGTAAGAGAGAGAATTTGAAAGAGGTCTCGATATGGGAAAATATGAAATTCAAACTGACGGTGCTTTGCAAATTTTCATCAAACAATTCCTTGAGAAATAGAAAACAGTTAACTAGGTATCATTTCTAAAAACATATACGAACTCGCTAGACCAGTACCTTCAAGCAACATCATTTACAAAAAGACATACGGAAAATATATGAATCAAATCAATCGAATCAATCAAGAGTGTAGAAGAAACTTCCTTTGTCTGTCTAAAAAATCCTATTAGCCCACGTACCTGACCTTGCCCTTGTCGGTCGAGGTCGACCACGCACATATCTAAGATTGGACCGAGATTGGTGAAACTTTCCATGACAGTTACGTAGGAACCTTTTTCATCTGCTTCTGTGTTCAGCTAAAATCGAACAAGACAGAACAAGAATGAGGAAGGAACAGTGAGTCCGACAGAAAGAAGTGAAATAGGAAAAGAGAAACATACAGAGACATAGGGAAACTCAGTAACATTTACTGTAATTTGGCCTTGAAAGGCAGTAACTTTATGATGCGAGGACACCACACTAGTGTAAGGAGCCTGCAGCTTGTCCAGTAAACACAAACTTAATAATTCTGGATCAAGTTTGATTTCTTTTTTCACAAATTCCATCCGGAAGGGAAACCTTAGATTACTGCAGGACAGAAATCCAATCTTAATGTGACCCACGTAGGACCCAAAACTCAAAGAACCTGCTGCTAAGCTTTACTGCTTCATCAACCACCATCTTTATCTGTTCGGCCACAGCATCAGCTATTGACTCAGAAGCCAAAGGTTTATCCTTTTTGTCCCCCCTTATATTTTACATCACACCTGAAAAATAGGCAAAAAATGAGCAACCCCCTGATAGAAAGAAATAGCATAAACAGCAAGACCAACATATCATTGGAGAAGGTAACCTAGTTTACACACATCATGACAAGACAATGCAGGACAGCTCAGCATTCACTGTGAGCATGATAGATAACAGTGGGGTAAAATAACTTCTGCTTCTCACAAATGTGCAGTTGAACATTGTTCATGGCTACAACACGGGAAAATTTACCTGAAACTTAAAAGTCTCAAAATTATTTTAAATACCCTGACAAGTTGTGAATCTCCTTTCCTGGACCCTATGAAGATGACCCCGTTGTCCAAGTAGGTCAAACACTCGGCAATGGATGTCTGTAAGACCAGAAGGTGACATGTCTTTTAATATGTTCTCAGAGTAAAACTGTGTGGAAAACATGAACATGTGGTGCAACAAATACTCATATGACATTTAGAGCTGAACCAAAGAAGGAAAAATTTCACTGGAAAAAAATGACAGACGTTGAGATTTGTGGACAGCACTTGTTGCAGTGTTTGGTGAATGGAATAATGAACAAATGTCTGTTGCTCTGGAACAAGTAAATGCCAAGACTGGATAAAGTGTAAACTAGATCATGTAAACAAGTGTAAACTAGATCATGAAATTGGCGTTCAAATTCCTTATGTTCACACTGATAATTGGTTACCAAACAAAGCAGTAACATTTGACAATGATGGTTGCTTCCCTGAACTTCAACTTGATTAAAAGAAAGGAAACAGCGATAAATGGTTACCTCAGAAGTTTCAAAGAGCATGACTGGCAGCAACCAACTTTCGTCTTCTCTCCACTAATTGTCACAGGTCACAATTTGTGAGAACTATTGTACATAAATGAGTTAGATGAACCAATTGCTAACTTTGGAGGTACTCACTTCTCCCAGAAGTTCAACTTTCAGGTCTTTCACGGTGACTTGCCCGTCCATGGCTTCCTCCTTCTCCAGAAGCAGAAGGAACAACCTACCCGCCAGGTCTCCGAGGAGATATCTCGAACCGTTAGAATCCAGCCTTCCGTGACATACCAGCGTACTTTGCTAAAATGAAAAGTAAAAACAAAAGCAAAAAAACAATAAAACATCCACTTATGAGAGGTCAGTAACACTGGTAGATATGTGGGAGACGATCCTGACCGGTGGCACATCTTGGTAAAGACTCAGATTGTATCGACTAGTAAGAAACCTGCGACATCAAATTATTCCATTATCTTTTTTCTCCTTTCATTTGTAATGTAATGTGATTTAAACATATTCTTGTCTCACATGTTACATAATGAGCAGCTCATTGTGTCTCTCATGGTAAAATACAGATATGTACTGAATTGAACACAACCCATGATGATTAGCAAATTAAACAATGTAAGAAACTAGAAAAATGAGGAAAAAATTAAGTTGGGAACATAAATATTCTGTGAAAAAGAAGGAAAAAACCTTATGGAAAGTGGGTACTTGAATTTTCTGCAGCGGAAGCAGCATGCGTGCATCATATCGGGGTGGGGAAGGGTAAGGGGAGGGTAAGGTGGAGGGTAAGGGGAGGGTAANNTTGGCATGGAGCATACCAGAAAATATTTGGAGATGAATACCCTGTAAATCACTGAAAATCACTCTTTAAAGTCACATTTCCACTCTTGTGGTAACCACTACTTGGTTCTGTGGTCCCCCATCTACCCCCTCCTGCCATGCAACAACTGTTCTGTAGTAGCATCTGTATGTTCTGACTTCTTTCTCAAAGGCACAATACCCCTCAAACTCTCCTCATATTTGACCTTTACCATAGCCTAGCCCCTCCACCACACAATTCCATCTCTGGCAGACTTACCTTAATAGCCGGAGGTGCTATCGCTTTGTATTTGTCTCCCTTGTGGTATGTGATCGACTCCTGTCCGATGATCAGGACTCCTCCGAACGGCTGAGGTACCGCAATCACCATGCTTGCCTCCGTTTCTACGTTGTCCTGTTTCCAAGGTCCCTTGTCGAACTCTTTGTCTCGTAGGTTGATCTCGTAGGTCTTGACGTGTCTACCTTGAGAGTCCTAGAGTGAGGACAAAAGAGATGATAAAAAGGCAGGTGTCATTGCTTGCTCTAGCTATGAATGCATTTTAACATCCTTGTTACTAATCCTCTAATGATCTGGCATCATTTAGTTACATTGTTTGTATTTATCTTTTGTGTTTACCTTTTGTTTCTCTGAGCAACGTTTCAAAAATCAAGCAACCTTTTTCTTAAAACTACCGATGAATGTCCACAGTGTACTATAAGGGATTCTATTTCACAGAAAACGATTTTTGCAGTTTAGAAAGAAAAGGGAATCAAGTTGTTTTGTACAATGTTAGGAAACATAATGATGTCAGTGTTGGCTCCCTAACATTAAATAAATCACTCACTTGCATGTACAGTAATAACCACCTACCAAGTGGCATTTTTGGCCATTTTGAAGATCAAATTTTTTTTTGTAAGTGGTCACTTTGTGATGATGTGTCTCAAGATCAATCACATCATGTGATAATCCATAAAAAAAACTTGACTACAATTTTCCATGGCTCCAAACATATGCCAGTTCATTCACAAACTGTGATTTGAGGTAAGCTGTAGCGTGCCATCGCACTTGCATGTCGAAAAATTCGAGGCCTGCCACTGCACTCTATTTGAATGTTACTGCAACGGATTTGATTTTGCAATGTGCATCTCGCCATCCAGCTTTTCCTCATTTTGTCTGAACTTTGGGGCGAGACTACCTTTAATGCTGTTTCTATGTCGGGGTCTGATGCACTTACTGTGCCTTACTCGACATAATTAGTGAACACTCTGTCAGACATTTACTGTAAAAGCATTACCTGATGCACAAATGCGATTGTTGGAACTTGACAACCGTGAAGGAATGCGACGTCGATCACATTCAATTCTTCCAATCTGCAAAAGTAACAAAACAGACAAAAATGAGGGTAAGGATTGAAACAGGACAATGACAGTCAGAAAGTTAGAAATGGATCCAAGATATTAAAATCTGGCTTTCCATTAAGAGAAATCTAGTCTGACCTTTGCTGACCCCACTCCACCTCTGGCTTTTGCACAGAAAATTTTTCACCATTTCTTAGGAATTTGGTTACTAAGAATGCATTAAAATCACTCTATGCAGTTGTCCTACATTACAATCAACTTAGAATTATCCTCTGAGCTAATCTACCACTCCAAAAAGTGGCTGTAAGATTCCTTCCGGAGAATACTTATTTTTTCTTATCGCATAAATTTCTTGCAAAAAAATAGAATTTTACAAGGAGTTAGCTTGTTTGCAAGATCAAACTCAGACTTAAATGGTAGTGTCAATTTTCTCTCCCATCTAGCGATGCTATATTTTGTGCCATGTATGATTCATATTCTCACCAAAGGATAAAAAGTTGCCATCCTCTTTGGAAACCCATACACAGATTCACATGATTATCATTAAATTGTTTTACCTGATGTTGAATGCTTTAAGGACTTTGTCATCCCTCTCCAAAGATATCACTTTGAATAAACCATCATAAAGCCTCAGACCGATGACTCGACAGTCAGGGTCTATGATGCCTATGGCGCCGGTCTCAGAGAGGCGGCCGATCCGGTCCTGTGACAAATTGGTGGGGAAGAGAAAAGCAAGGATGATTATCATTTAAAACTGATTCATCAATAATATTCAGCTGTACCTTTCGAGAGAGGATGCAGTAGTTGACAATATAACTTTTAAAGCTCACCGAACATTTTTTTTTTATTTTGTTTCTATTTTGTTTTTATTTTGTAAAATGACACCCTCTGAATGTCCAAAACTCACATAAACATTGCCATGGGCCTTTGTGATAACTTCTTCACTGTCCCCATCCTTGACGTACTCGAGGATGCAGGCATCGTAACGAGATGTCAGCACAAACAGCAGGTATTTGTCCTGATCCTGTGAATATAGAAGAAAGGGTTTTTTTTCCTGTTGTCAACATTTTCATTAATTATCATGAAACAAGAACTAAATTTGAGGTCACATGTTTTGCCTTAAGTTCTTCTCTTCATTAATAAAGAGATACACAAAATCTCTTTTTTTTTAAGTCAACTATACAGTAAATATTGAAAAACAGTATCAAAGCATGCAATGTTGTATGTATACACCTTTAAGGAATACGATAACTTTCTACTTCTAAAGGATTGATTTGATTTGATTAAAATCGCGATTTAAATCAAAAGACTCTTTTTAAATCACTGATTTAAACCACTTTTCTTACTGTTCCAGTTTTCTATTTGAAAAATTGCTTAATTGCTTCATGTAACTGAAATAAGTTCCCAAACCACCAACTCTGCAAGAATGAATACTGTAATTGATTGTACAGCTTAGACATTCAGGCTACCCCCTTCATGAACTTAGCTCTCTGTAGTACAAGAATAAGGCCTAGATCATTGGAGCCAGACACAGGCCTACACTGTAGTACATTTAATACACACCAGACTCCCAGACTCACTTTGCAGGAATTTGTTGCAAAACTACTGTGACAAAACAGTGATGTCATGCACAGCAGTTTGCTATACAGTACTGTATCTTGATGCCATGATAGTGGAAGCACTAGCATGCAGATGAAATAATGATAAACTGCATGCATGCTGTTCACTGCAGTTTTTGATTGTCATGATTGCTAGCTCGCTATGTATGCAATCAATTAAGATTTCAAAGGTAGGATGTTCCTTAGTTTGGTTCCAACACAAAGTCTCTGTGTTGACGGACCACAGGTGACCATTCCTCTTGTTCTTCAGGGTTGGGGGGAGGTGGTTAAAAGATGATTAATGTTGACTTGAATACATTGGATGAGGATGAAAACAGCAATCTCTGAAGCAAGATTGCTAGGATTATACAGTTGCGTATATAACTTGCATCCCTGAGTGAGGACGCAGTATCCTGCGTTTACCAGATCCTAGGTGTAATTAGCCTGTGAAGTATTCTGAATGTAATGTAGCAGTGAGTATACATGCTTGCAACATAATTTGGGCAACAATGGGGTCCAAGCCATCAAACTGAAATGTTATTTTAAGAAAGTAAAACAAGAATTTGATTTCAATTTTAAAAAATCTGATTTAAATAAAAAGTCTGATTTTTTTATTTAAAAAAAAAAATCAATAATCCTGGTGTAAATACCCTTTTGGGTGGTTTTCTTAAATTCAAGAAGCCTTAAAAATGCATCTACCATACAAAGGACTAGAAAAAGGAGGATATATGGACAAATTTGAGAATTTTTTTCTGACACTTCCTTCAATCTTCCCTTTATCATTCTTTCAGCTGAGTTTTCTTTTTCTCTTATATACAGTAAAACCTGCATCATATTCCAAAAAAAATAATAAGATGCCTTGTGAATAAAGAGAATTAACAATAAATGGGGCTGTGGGTGTACTGTTATCTCCTTGGCAAACATTATAGCCATAGAACCCCAAAATTCACAGTAGCCTAAGCCAACTGGTGGAATCTATGGATATTTTTGGGTGTTTAAAATACACCGCTGCACAAGTATAGCAATGCAGGCTACAGCACTCACAGCGGGCTTGAAGAGTTTCAAAATCTCTATTCTTCCATACAGGCCAACTTCTTTGTTAGGTCGAAGTCCTTCCGGCGTCACCAGGTAGATCTCGAGTCGGGTGTTCTTAGCGATGATAAGGTTCAGATCATCAGGGGACGTGAAGTTACCTGTCATTAAAGGAATAGCGAGAGTATATCTGTCGAGATGATTGCCTCCGCACAATTGGACTCTCGATTGGACCCTGCTTTTGTGTGGCTCTCACTGTACAGTTCAAGCAAACCTTAAAAACTGAACCTTTAAAAATAGTCCCACTCCGGCAACGTGGTTAAAAGTAACTTTTCTATGATTAATTCTACACTATTCAAAAAGTACAGTACCGGTAGACAGGTGAACGTGTTGTATACATCGTAAATGATGTAAATTGAAGCATGCGATAGATTGATCCGGATTTGCTCCAAATTGGGCAGATTATTACACAATTGCACTCATTTTTGCAAACTGACTGAAAACAGCAACTTGTTTCTCTTTACAATTAAAGTACTTTACATTCTCACAATATGATACATACATACTGACTGACTATACAGGGAGTCATATTCAAGTAGCCATAATGCTGTGACGAGAGTTTTAACGAAGAAGATACTAACATGGACCAGACTGTAAACTATTTTTGTGCGCAGGGAACGCAAAAATGCAATGGGAAAATTGCACAGGAAAAATCCGGATATCATCGTTTCAGACTGATTTTGCACGGATTACTACAGTATGAACAAACTCACAAAAACA
>VJOZ01008747.1:789-13014 GCA_009801055.1 Stichopus horrens | reverse complement strand
TTATTATCATTATTACTATTATTTACTATTGTTGATGTCAGGAGGATGGGTTCCTCAAATTTTTCTCAATATGAGACTTTCCGTTGCATGTGACTTCGAAGATGCACAGACGTATGGAGAAACCATTAGACGAGTTGATGGTAATTAGGTGATAGTTTCTAATAATTCTGAATCTTATGTAAATACAGACTTTTCTCCTCTACTGAACAGGTGCCTGATGATGAATTAATCACCATTTCGCAGGGCACGTGTGCTTATTCAGCAGTGTATGTAACTAGTACACTGAACTACATCAAATTTCATATTGTCAACTGTATACGTTAAACAAAGTTCTACAGTTTCAACAAAATTGGGCTAAGCTTCCTTTTGTTGGTGCATTTTCCCGGAAGAGCACGGCATTCCTTTACAATGTAAATGAGAAAAAGATCTAAACTTCATTGCAGGAGATTATGTGTTTACAATGGGGTAATTAATTTGTGTAGCATGATCACTTGTACATTTGTGAAGGTATTCTGCGAGAGAAACTGGAATTAATTACCCACGACATGTTTGTACCGGATCCGCTGGCTACGAAGTTTCACTTCAGAATCAGGAATGTAAAGTTATTTTGGGATTAGTGATAAACCTAAATAAAATAATTTTTAAGAGTTAGGACTTAAATCAATTTATAATATTTTTAGAAATTTAACTCTAAGTGATTTAAAATGCAAAACTGTTACGTTCAAGCTGTCTGTCACGGCTTGAATAATATTGTAATAGTATAAAGTAGATTGATTCAGAATTTAAAGTTATTCCGTGCGTAGGCAGAAAGCACTGAAATTTCATGTTTAAAAGTTTTTTAAGGTTTTTAATTGCACCATTCAGATACTTTAGGAAAATAAATAGGTTTTATGTGGTTAATTCTGCCATATGATTTCAAGTTCTTCTAACATAAGGACAAAAAGTGTAAAATACAATAATGTAGTGGTTGACAGTTTTCATTCAAACCAACCGTGTGTTTCTTTGAACAAGCCAATGGGAAGAATGCTAGTGTTGAATATTCAGCCAGTTAAAACAAACCCAGTATTACTGACGCCGCAATAATGTGATCAGTTTGTAGGTTATTTGTAGATACAGTGCCTCCTTCCACCAAATACTACAATTCCAGATACCGACCAAGGAGAGACCAGTATTTCACTGCTCTGGGGGTTTTGGGGTTAGGGTTACTTTGGTTCGATGCTGATTTGGTGAACAGTCTTAATCTAAATTAAGACCTATTTTAAGAATAGAAATCATAGCAATAAATAAATAATCTGCTTTGTCAGTTTCTTGGATTTCTTCACTCTGATAGATTTAAAATATTTTCAAGAAATTTAAAGATTTATATTTCAATTATTATCATTTAAGAGAACATAGCCCTGACCCTTATCAATAACATATGCAGATGGAGAAGAAAAAGATCACCCCCCAGTTTTTGTATAACTGTAAATAATATGATATGTCATTTTGTTAGACGTATTTTCTTTTAAATCTGAAGGTAGATGTGATCCTTCCCCCACCCATACCCCATCCATCCATCCATATTTGGATGTAAATAATTTATCGCGAGCATCAAGTAACCACGTTTAGCCATTTATCCCTCTTGATCGTGTTCCGTCTTGCTCTTAGTGAATCATTTGAAAATTACAAAAAAGTATAAACATGTTTGCAGTACGTTACATGTAACATGACTGATTTGTTACACACAAAACAACTAGTTTCGTTTTTTTTTTTTGGGGGGGAGGGAGCTAGCTTACCTTTTTAAGAAAACAGGATAGAACTTGAAGTTGAAATTTCTCAGGGTTCGAGATGTTACTTAGCAACTCAAATCCGTAAAATAATTATGAACGAGCATGGAGGTAGCTCTAAATACTGAGGACGTCATCACTTATCTTCTTCCATTGCCCAATCGACATACGTTGTTACGTTGAAGACATACTTAGATTTTGGAACTTTAAAATAAAATATGAGATCATGGAAACATTTGCTCTCTTTCTGTAAGCCCTCGGAGTGTTTTGTTCACTCAGAGCGATTGTATCATGTCGTACGATGGGTACCATGATTGTACCATGTCGAGAACGGGAAGAACGTATTTCTCATAATACTTTGAAACTTCATTATGACAAGAAACCATGGAAAGATCTTGTGTATTTATTCCACTTTGTAACTTGGAGCCTACAGTAAGTTCATAGACGAACTTCTGCAGTGTTAAGTTTTTCTTAAATAGCGCCTCTCTTTTGGAGACCGTTTCCCTCTGTTTGGTGCAGTGCAGATGGCGGAGCTGTCTGGACTGTGGTATAGTGGTGTAGGCGGTTCTGAGAAGTACTGGAGTGTTGAGGGCCTACATGATTGACATTGATCTGTCCGGGAGTGAGAATAGGTGGACATAATCTGAGGGCTGAGCAGGCCTATCACACAAAATCTTCAAGAGGCCATTGCAATAATCATTTACATGCAAGTCCACTTTTTAAGTGGGAAAGATGTTGAATACCGTTGTGTGTAAGTGCGTGTGGGGGGAGGTATGTTAGGCTTAAAGGAAAATACGGCGTTAAGAATACACTAACTTGACATACCGCAGAAGAAAATANNTCATCAATAAATATCTACCAAAACTTCATCTCCTCAAAACATTATGCATGTGATGACTAACGGAAGATGCATCATTTGAATTTTGAGAAGTTTGGGTGAACAAATTATTGTTGAGCAACAAGTAACTTAATTTCTATCTGTGCCAGAGAAGCTTATTGCTTGAAAAGAAGGCTACTGTCCTTCCTTATTTTGAATAATCTATCATTCTACGTCCACAAAGATTGGTTTTAAATGTATGGATGTTTTCTTTAAAACAAACGCCCTATTTCACCGTTTAAGTTAAGACTACAAAACTCACACATTGACCCGATAGACTGGGACATTTAAATATGTATAAACAAATAGTTGAATCGTTGGTTAACCATTGATGTGAACACTACAAGTTTTCTGCCGATCCCCCTCATTTCCGTCTGCCCCGCCCCCCTCTCACCCTCATTTCCTGTTCTCCCGCCATCGGATATGTCGACTGTTAAAGTGGCTGCATTTTAACGACGGAAGGAAATGTGACCCAACGGTGGTTCTGCGTTTACGATGGGGTTGGTTCACGGAGAGGATACACATTCAACGACAATACTAAAAACAATATGAAGGCACATGACGTCAATGAGATATTTTGTATTACAAAATATAATAAAAACATATGATGTATCATATCATAGTTTTGCAACTTGGCTGCAGCTCTAGGCATATTATTCCTAACTAATTTAGAGACACCATGATTAGTGTCTTTTATTTTCTCATTTAGTTGCACACGGGAATGTCATGAGAATAGCACTAGCCCTTTCTATAAACACTATAATTCACCATGGAATTGGATGATGTCAATGGCCTATGTTAAATTTCTAACTACAGATCCCCATCAACGGACCAACAGATACAAGCACGTTTGCCAACCACCTTAAAGACTGAAATAAGATCAGTTTAATATCTTTCTTAATTGCAAGTTCTTTTTTATTTTAATTTTATAGTCTTGCTTTCTTTAATCCATAAAAGCATCCTCAGGTCAGATTTGGATTCATTTCCTTTACAATTATTGCTTTTTCTTGTCTAAATTAAAGGAGACACAAACACTGAGATTTTACAGTGACCTCATAAAGTCAGTCAGAGGCTAGTATTTTTCCACCCATAGAAAATTTAGCTTTCCCAGAATTTTCACGACAAATCTTTCGCATCGACAGCGCTCAAGATGACGTCAATTTCGAAGCGCCATCACTTGGTAAAGAGGAACAATGGCAGTCCAGACAGTATGTTTAAAAAAATAAAATTCAAAAATTCGTGAAGATTTTGGGAAAGGAAGTTAGAGTTCACAATAAGCCCCGTGGTTTATGTCTCCTTTAGTATGATATTTCTACTAAGGGGGGCAGAATATGGTGAAATATGATATAAATAAAATAAGGGGGAAGTTAAGTTGCATTGTTCTGGTAGCTTACAAGACTTAATCGAGGTTTTGGGGTTTCCGATGAATCTTCCAGGGATGATAACTTCCTAGTTTTGATTCTACGGGAACTCTTTGCGGCAACAAATGTCAGTATCCCAGAAGCCACTAGAAAACAAAGTGAAATGAACTGGAAGGCCAAGTCGTATGAGCCAGTTGCATCAAATAGTGCCCCTGTGTGAAGTAGGAAATGAAAAATAATTAATGTTGCATACTCTATAGTATAGGTGTACCTTGAGTCGATCAGTACTTTGAGTCGATCAATGCATTTTCAACTCCAGTGAGGCCGTGTGGACGCAAAGGAATTCCAAGTAAGCACGGCCTACATCATATATACTTCAAACAACATAAAAAACAAGTATTTGCCGCGTTACTTTTCATTTCTATGGAAAATTTTACTTACAGTCAATTTTTTAAGTTTCAATGTTGCTGACTATCATGTTTCAAATGGTACAAAAAATACCAACCTGAATGTCTTCGGTAAAATTCTCATTCAAAATTTGGATAGAAGAGACAATATTTTTATCGTCTTTTGACATTATTATGTATTTATTTGGCAATAAGCAGTATTTTGATAGATCTTACTCTGACGTGATTGACTCAAGGTTTCATCATAAGCCTAGTGTTATGTATGTCCACGTTAAATTCAAGACCTATTTCCAAGTAATTACTCATTTTTAACACAAGCAAAAGGTATTAGAATGATAAGGGCAAAATTGTAAATACTTCTGTCAAGTTTAATATATTATGGTAATGTTTTTATATTTTTAGGATTAAAATATTTGTTGGGTGATCGACTCCTAATACCCCCATGCTATATATTTTAGAATCATAGCTCTCTCTAAATGTGAGCAGATTATCACTAGATAGAAGTAGAAGAAGCATACCCGGTGTGAGGGTGCCCAGGATGTAACCGAAACCTTGAAGGTACATCACCATGGTAACCACGTAGTCGGCATATTGAACGCCTAGAAGGTTGATCACTACGTGCCAACTCATCACCACAGTAGTACTCCGTGCGAAACCTAGGACTAGACAAGCATAATAAGCAATACCATAACACAGAGGACAACTCATCAGCACAGTGTAGTATACCTAGAGCAAAACAAGCATAATAGGGTAATCATATTATTGCATGTGACGTCACAATAATGCAATAAAGCGCCCTCCTCAAGGACAAGCCACAAAATTTAACACATGTACGTTGCATATCTTGATATTGCATGGTCTACCTGGTAGTATCTATGGAAAAGCTAGCTGCAGGGTTCTCATACAGAGAACCCTTGCTAGGAACCCTAGGGTTAATTTATAAAGGAACACTAAGTAACCCTACCCTGTTACACCCTCCTTTACTTTATAACTATTTTCTCTGTACCAATGGGAATGTGTTGGGTGCGAGAACCACAGCAGAACAGCGCCATCTGTTTCATCTTGTCACTGCTTGAATAATATTCCAGTGTTTGGTCACGACCATTTATTAGGAGGACGTCACAGAATGTTAACGATGGGAACGTTTCTTCTCGAAGTATCCCCTCCCTACTATTGTATTTCTCGTTCAAACGTGTTCGGAAAACTGGACAGGAAAATTGATGGTATATTAGAATGTCAATGACTTCACCCCACCGCACCTCTCGGTTTCAGTAGCCGTTCCATCTGCGCTTGTTTAGCTTAGTTGTACAAAGTATGCGTTTGTTTACCAGTAGGGAGGACGCCCTTGCTTGTTGTTATGTCGGGTTCCTTTATAACGGAACCCTATAAAGGAACCCTATTGTTATGTAGAATACCTTTATAAAGGTACTCTATTGTTATGTAGAATACCTTTATAAAGGTACTCTATTGTTGTGTGACTTCAGTACAAAAGAGGTCTATGAAGATCTTTCAAGTCGCACAAAATAAAGTCAATCACGTGGGCATATATCAAAGGTTGGCCAAATATCCGATTTTGCGTATTAAAAAAGTGCGCCTCAGTTATGGGAAACCAAAAACGTAGAATAGCGAGATCGTATAATTGCAAAAATGTGCACTCGCAAAATGTGGCTGGTGAATCCGTCATTTGCGAACTTAGTAACAGTACCGCACATGGCCGGTAGTTTCAACACGCCATTAAGTTTGCTTTGTACCTCATAGCTCATCCGGCAATGATATGACACACTACATGCTGTCATTGGTGTTACTTTTGTTAAATAGTTCAACAATGTAATGTACGTGTACAGGTAACTCAAAGGGGAAGGCCCAGTAACTGACAGTTGAAGTTTGGTGAAATTTTCTACAAATTAGACATGAAAAATTCGTCATTCTTGTTGAATTTGGAAAAAAGGCAGGCAATAAAGCTTAAAAAATGTATAATAAGTCCTTATATAAGTCCAAACCCTATAGCTTATACAGCTAGTTGATATATACGTGCTTACACATAAAGTTGTTGGGCTACTCAGGAATCCCTACCATGGACAGTTTTGGTTGATAGCAATAGTTGCTTCAGCAATGTTACTATTATCATCGAACACTGAGATAAAGCAGTCTCGTTACTGACTTAAGACTATCAGTTTCCTAGCGAATAATTAAGAAACAATCAGTTACGTACTACATGTTTTAAAATACTTTCAAAAGCGTAAACACAACAGTGTATACTCCAAAGCTATCAGCTGCAGCTGTCGCTGTTCGTCTAAACTCAAGCGGTTTTGCGGTCTCAACGACAAACTGATAGATACGTTTCTTAGAGGTTTAGTCACGTCAGATGCATAAACCGCTCTTAGTCTGTAACCCTTGAAAGTTCCAGGGAAATGCCATAGACATCAGTCGCGAGCATGGTAGCTACAAAACTTGTCCACAAACACATGAAAGCATATGTGGGATCTGAAAGGTCAAACAAAGTTATTGTTGGCGACATTCATGGTACGGTTGGGACAATAGAACACCTGTTTGGCATCACTGCATGCGCGACCCTATATGATTACGCAGTATATGAACTTGAACCCTGACTACGCAAGGGTAACTTGTAACTTGGGACTAAAGTCGCAAGTTACAAGTTACCCCGTAACAATTATCCAGTAACTCAAACTTTGTTCGCGACTCCCAAAGAGCGAAAACCAGGTCTGTGTATGTGGTAGTAGGAGGCAGGCCGTGGAGTGGAATTTTTTGTCAACACCTGTTCACAATTAGCTTTGTGTCGGTTTTTCTGTCAGTGATACAACAATAGGCTATATATATATATTGGGGAGATTTGTTAAAACTCTAGTACCAGGGAGTTGGACTGCTAGTACTGTAGCAAAGAACCGTGCATGATTCTAATTCTATAACACAATTAATTATATCGACAAATTGCCCAAGTTGTCAAGATTAAAAGCAAGACAGTTATAGTTGCAAGAGACAGTTAAAGGATTTTCTCGACAAGTCTCTCTCCAAACGAGTCATGGATAAAGAACATGCAATGATTACACTTATGGTAAACATAGACTAAGCTTTTTCCAGAACTCTCAAAGGACGGCTTACGCTCATCTTTTTGTCTCTTAAATTATGTGTCCCAAATTTGAAAAAAAATGCTGACAATGTTTCCTGTCATTGACTGCTGTTTGTGGTGAAAACTTTCTGAGCTGTTTTTGTTCAATGTCTAATCTTCGCAAATGATGCATTTTTATCTAGGAATGTTGTCCAGTAAAGTACGTTAAGCCTTTTTATAACTGCTCATCCACCACCACCACCCCCTTCCTCCTTCCCCTTCACACCTACATTAACTGCACAAAGTATAGGCCTAAAAACAAGAATTAAAAAAATATGTGCTTTCAATGATGGATAAGTCTTGCTGATGGCGTATAATTGATGCATAAGCAAAAGAAATTAGGCTACACATATATGACATGGATAAGATATACCTAACACATACCAAATATTGTGCTCACTGTGGCCCACCATTTCACTGTGCATGAAATCAATCCAAGATTAGCTTCCTGAGAAGCTGGCAGCTGCGTTTCTAACGTTTTCATGGTTTGACCTACGCTGGCCTCAGTTGAACTTTGACCTCCACTAAAAACAATTAGGATTTTAGGTGTGTATGATTGACACGAATGAAAGATCAGTCCACGCTTGTATTCTTGAGTTTGCATAGGTCTCAATGAAGCAGCAAAAAATAAAATACGCATCTGATATACTGCATAGAATCAATGATTGCGAAGATGTGAACATTCCACAAGTAAAACAGAATTTATAATTCCAGATATTTTCACTGGTAAAAAGTCTTAGTTTTTCAGAGTCAATGAAAGTTCGCGAAGAACGTCTACATCTATAAAGGATGTTTATTATGTAGATTTATATGGATGAATAATGAACAAGATATGGTACATGCGCACTTGTGCAACTGTTGCTCATGCGCACAGTATGTGCACGAACTGGTCTGTACTGAACAGCATCGTGTTAGTTGAGTGCATATTCACTAACAGGTAGTATGAGCGGTAGTACGCATTATTGCCTAGGTGGATATCGATACCAACATGTCAACCATCCTACGTGTACCACAGTTTTGAAATATGCAAAATCAGAGTTCTTGAGCGATATTTTGTAATTAGGACAAAAACAAACAAAATATGAGCCATATGCAAACTTCCTGTATTACCAGATATTGTGATAACAAGGTTTTTCACTATTTGACATCTGCTGACCCCAAATCACCTTTGACCTCCACCAAGAACAATAGACTACTTGCCCTCAATGTGGTACACCGACACACTAAACGTGTATATATCAAAGCTTACCTTTCTTGAGATATTGTGTTTGCAAGGTTTCTCACTGTTTGACCTGTTGATCCCAAATGACGTTTGACCTCCACAAAAACGATAGGGTGTTTTGTATTCAGCGTAGTACCTACATATCAAATATGACATATGTTTCTCTCTTCCTCAGATATCGTATTTACAAGGTTTCACAATTTTCCACCTTTTGACTCAGTTCAAATTACCTTAGACTCCACAAAAAAACAATAAGGCTCTTTAACTCAATGTGGTACACCAACAGACCTTCTTGAGATTTGGTGTTTGCAAGCAATGCGCCACAAACACATACACACACACTCTCAATCTTCATGACATAGCTAACAATGTCATTTAAAGTAAACAGAATGAAATAATACAACATGAGTATGTTACATTGTCAAAGGTCATTGACTAAAATCATTAACTTTACAGTTGCATGCACAATCAACTTCTTTCAACAAACTATTATATCCATTTGAAATGTGAACAATGCTCTGAGCAATAACACAAAAGGACATACATATGTACATACACAGAACAAATAAAACCAGTCAGATTGCTTTCAAAGTACAATAGGACAGACACGGGAGCAGCTCCTCAAAATTTGTATCACAAGTGGAAAAAAGGGGAAGAGAACTATAAGAATATACTACGCCTGAGGACAATTAAATCTGAAGCCCAATCTGAAGGAGGCCTATAGGTGTGGGACTTTGTAAGAAATACTTAACGTTATCCGGTGGAATATTCATCCAAATAAGTCAAACATACACTCTCCAAAGAGTACAACAAAGATTGACTTGAAGGCAAAAGCCCTAGTTACCAAAAGTCCCTTTATCAAAGAGTGGCCTCGACGTATGTCTTTGGATGAGTCACTCGATGAAAGAATGTCAACTCTATGACATTCTTCTTGAAGATGAGACAGTTATGTAGGTCAAAGCTGTTAGTGGACTGTTTGTTAGTTAACTGAACCTAAAACTGACAGATTTTATTTTTATTTTGTGTTTGTCAAACTTTTAGAAGAGTCGAAATTAAAGCTGTTAAATGTATTTCCACTAAATGATCTATGTTAGGTAGAATATTGCATGTGCTATGGCTCGCTCAGTGGAAGACTACGCATATGGTACAATATGTGTAAGGTGGAGTCTTTCTAACTTCATTACGTACAGACCCTCCTTACGTTCCCTTCAAGGTCGTTTTGGGACAATGACACATTGAGGATTTGACAGGATATTAATGAACCATTTACTGACATAATGCCACGTACTACTCCCTTTCTCAATGCACAGTCGAAAGACATACTCCCCTTACAAAAGAATAACTCTGAAAACCATTGTTACTTCAAAGCATTCTTTCTTTCTTGGATTTTTTACTTGGACTCGATTATTTTAGTCCTCTTCCCACAGGATCCAATTAAGAAAAATTCTGAAAGCACTCTGACCTTACACAGTTAACTCTCATTGAGAACGTTTGTGACTAGATATTTTGCAAAAAGAAATATTATTTGTGCTTCAGTAAATCAAAGAACTTAGTTGTAAATGGTATTGAACACGATGCAACGATAAAACACTGATGATGTCAAAGAAAAAGACATTACATATTAAAACAATTCTTAGTTACAGTTAAGAAGTGCTAATTACACCCATACTACGTAGATTGCATTGATCCGCGGCATACACCAGTGTAGTGTATAACTCATTCTACAGGACGCCATGATATCTGCGGCTATGAACAAACAGTGACTACTTTTGTTACAGATCAAACCATGCAATCAGACTTGCATTCTGTCCAATTGCACATCATGATAGATAAGAAATGTTATATAAACGGACTGACACCACATATCTTTGAAAATGCTTTTATTAGTATCACAAACGCTTTTGCTGACAATGTGATGTGGTATTTAAATATGCTCCAAGAGACTACTGAAGTTTGCAAAACGTTCCACAGGAAGCAAGAGGCACATACGTCTGCTTGACTAGATGCAGAGACAGAAAGATAAGCAACATTAATAAGTGTAGTGTAAAATGGCAAGACTGTGTAAGAATCGCCATATCAGCAAAAAAAAAAAAAGAAGAAAATATCATATACTTACACAACGAAACTGTAACCAGAACCCAAACGGAGGATAGAAAAGAATAGGAGAGAGACGCCAGACCAAGGATTAGAGTTGACGCAATAATGACGTAAACAGGTCTACAAAGAAAGTTGCCACCAATCAGCATGATGAAAAACCTCGTGACAACATCTATTGTATTCGTGACTGTCATAATTAACCAAACGTCTCCAGGGGAGAGATTCTCCATGCTTTCAAAGTGACTGACCTGAGAGTAAAATTGTGAAACATAAGATCCTAGCAACAAAGAAAAGTGCAAAAATGGCGAGAATGGAAGAATGCATGTCACCAGAATCTTCTGTCAATGTAATAGAAAATATGAACCAAATGTCGAATGACTTTGCAATTCCTTGTCAATACCTATGAAAGACAAAGAAAAAAAAACTAAATAATTTTTAAATTCAAGCAACTTACTTTACTCTTTGTGAGATAATATGTCTTCAATGTTACAACTTATGATCTCTACTGAACTCAAATGATCTTTGGCCTCCTTGAAGAATGACAGAAATCATCTACTTACAGTGGAAACCAACACACTAACAGTAGACAACCAATACATTAAGTTTGCATTTACGGCAAAATTCAGTTGCAAAGATATCTTGGTGATTGAGTTTCCATGCTTTATCATGTGGTGACGACAAATGACGTTTGACCTCTATGAAAAACAATAGGGATCATCTTCTGACATCGGAGGACCTGATCAAGTTTGAGGTTCCCAACAACTTTCCCTTATTGAGATACCGTGTTTACAAGGTTTTCAAACTTTGACCTCTACTGACGTCACGTGACCTTTGACCTAAGTAAAAACGACAGAGATCATTGAGCCACCAAGAAGTACATATGCTAACAGTTTGAAGTTCCAGCAACATCATTCAGTTATTGGGATATCTTCCCTACGATGTTTCCATAGTTTAAACTCTGGTAGCCTATAATGACCATTCACTCGTACTAAAAACAATAGGACTCTCTGAGGACTACCTACACACGCCCTCTTGAAAGTCAGGCACCTCTCAACTTCTTGAGATATTTGCAAGTGTAGAGTAAATAACATAATCATTATAGCAAAGCGTTAAATGTATATACATACACTAGCTACCGATGTTTTATTGCTATGTTCAAAAGCTAAGCCCAAGCTCTTGTTGTATATGCTGAATGTTATGTGCTACCGTACATCAGAAGGCATACAAAAGTTAAGTTCCCGGTGTTTTCCCGAGGTTATTAACCTTTTCTTTATTCCCTTCAGTCCATTTGTATAAACAAAAAAATATATATTAGAATCTTTTTTGGGCATACACTGTTACTTGGATTGGTTAATTCATGGATGGTAA
>VJOZ01008725.1:20207-33028 GCA_009801055.1 Stichopus horrens | reverse complement strand
ACTATATTGCAATACATGCTTAACAGTAATTTTTGATATTGTGGAGAAGGAGGTATCACTATGTCTTGAAAATTGTAATTTTACAACAGCACTAACAAATAGCAATATGGTTTATGGAGCTATATTTCTGTGAATGTCTTTTTCATTTGCAGTGTCAGAGATAAGGAAAAGGGGAGCTCACTCGAAGATGTGAAAAAATGACACTAAGAACACCACCTCCAGTTGCTGACCTGTATCCACAGAAACCAGTTGATGCCATGCTGATTACTCCAGGTTCAAAGTTGAAGCCTGATTGCAACCGTCTGGTACTTTCCTGGCCCACCTCCAGACCATCGGAAAACTCAGTGCCGTCAGGATACCATGGTGAGGGCGAAAGTGTGTTTTTACCAATTGCAGAAAGGTCAAAAACACATTCTGGATTAGTCGTATCACCCACAGGAAAGCAAATTCTGAAACTTGAATCATGCTATGAGGGCTACTTTACACCCAGGGGACAAAATCATGATACACCAATCAGAAATTACTCTGATTATCACAATGGTTCACATGTTTATCCCAGACATGATGATCAGAGAACTGGCAGCTTCATAACCTTGAATGATCCAGACATCATTGGTAAAGAGAAGTATGATAGGAAAGATATCTGGTCAAGATCTCCAAGACAATTTCATCTCAAGGAAGATAAAACGGTTAGGTTCAGGGGAGGTTCAGAGATTGAGCAATCAACTAACAGAGACTGGAGATCACCTCAAAGGGAAAACAGTTTTAGTGATGTTAGCTTAAATTCCTCAGGAGGCCATTTCAACTTATCATCATCGAACTTTAGTGAGAGAAGCAGTCTTTATCTCGAGAATGAGAAACGAAAAGCCGCCATCAATGGATCTAATCGTGATAAATCCTGTCAAATGTTCTGCTGTTGGTTGCTCATGACGCTGATTGTGATTTTGATTTTGTTGTTGTGTTCTATTTTCATTCTGAGTGATTATCAAAGGTCAACTGCTGCCCCCACTGACGAAGTAACTCTACGGCATCACTTAGAAAGGTATTTGATCGGTCAAGATATAGCCATTGATGAACTCTCCTCATTTTTTGATAACTTTCTCAGTCTTAAAGGTGCACCAGTTCCACTTGCAGTAATATCTTATCATGGTGGTGTTGGGGTAGGTAAATCTTTCACCAATCAACTTATAAGCAACTATTATTTTTCAGATTCAGAGGTTTCGTCATGTGTATCTACTTTCTCTGTTTCCTTGTGTAACTCTTGGTCGTCAGAATCTACGAGAGACAAATTAGATGACTGGTTGGCAGTAAGAGATACCGGTTGTCCCTTTCAGTTTCATATCCTGGATGATCTTGGAAGTGATACACCGTGCTCTCTCCTTTCAGTCATAGAAGAAAAGTTAAATGAGTTCTGGTCCAAAAAATCAAATCACAAACATTTGATTGTGATGGTGACAGACGTAGCCTCCGTAAGCATCAGACAGATCGTCCAGGAACACATAGAAACTAACAAAGAAAAAGAATTGAATATCCACAAGTTTAGACAGGCTATAGAAAGTGCCTGGTCAACTATAGATGGGTACCGACACCAGTACACCCGGCAAGAAGGAGAAACTGAGATTTACTGTAATTTTGCCAATTTGTCTAAATTTATAAATGTCTCCATTCCATTTGCTCCATTACAGAGACATCATGTTAGGCAGTGTGCTATGAGTATGTCAAAGAAAAACGGCCAATATTTATCTTCTGCTCAAATAGAATGGGTCACAGATCAAGTAGTTTATGAACCTAAAAGTTGGCCTGTCTTTGCCAGCTCAGGTTGCAAAACGGTATTTGAAAAGTTGAATGTCGTTTTCAATGTTGGAGAAGTGTGACAACTGACAAAGTACTGTTCCCATGCTTTATTTTAGCACCCAACTACCATTACCCCTGCACTGCCCCCTATCCTCTTAAGTCTTTGCCTTTATTTAGTGATATAATAAGTACTCTTGTATGTGCTGTGGTAGTCAGCAGAGAACCACCTCATTTGTTGCTGCATGCCTTTGAAATTCATAAACTTGACTGTTTGATTCAATCCTAGCAGACTCTTGTGAAGGTAAATTTTCAGAAGTCTGCTTAATATTCTCAGAGAAGTGAACCGATAATTCAACCACACCTGCAGTGGATTTGGATGTGCCAGTATCCCTTTACCTACAGTATAACCAGGTGGTCAATTTTAGGTGTACATGCACTAATAACAGAATATGAGATTGTATTGCATTAGTTTGTAATTGAGGAAGGAATCGTGGAATCCTGTCTTTTCATGACTACTGTACATTCAACTTGGGTTAAATTTAAAAGTGGCATTGACAAAACTAGTTTGTGATTTACATAAAAAGTCTTCTATTATATTGCAGTTGGCTGCTTTTATATTTGCAAGAGTTATTTTCTTGTGGTGCTCCTGGTTAATTCATGTATTTTTCTTGTATGTATGTATGTATTCTTGAAGAGATCCAATCATCCAATACCCTATTATTTGTAATATTTTGCTGAGCCGTCTGGATGGAATGTTGTTTAGTTTAGGTTCTCCTTTTTGTTTTGTTTATTTTGTCAATGGATGTAGTACTGTTTCATTTCATTTGTTCCAGTTCCTGTTTTGGGGTTATTTGCCATTGTGTGTGATGGTGGCTATAATGACCTCACTTAAGGATGAGTTGTTTGATGAAGGAAAAGACTATTCTTTTGACTTGGTCTTTCATTGGTTGCCAACCTTGAAAACAATATCTATGCCTTATTTCTTTCAGGAGAAACTGCGGTAATTAGAGTGTCAATTATGGTAGAACAGAGATTTGTTTTGGTTTATCGGCTAAATCGTTGTAAAAAGATGAAATGTGGTTATTCTCATGGAACTTCCCATTACTTCCATACATTTACCAGAAATTACCACAGGATCTAGCTAAGCTAAAATTAGTCTGGCTTAAATTTGGAAATGTTTACCTATTTTAGGGAAAATAGACCATGCAATCATTGTTTTTATCACTTTTCATAACTGTAAGAAGTACAGTATGTCCAATCCTTTGTTGCACTTTCAAATGCATGAATAATTGCACTTGCTGTTGTAACCTGTATTATTTAAATTTCATTGCCCTCTGAGTCAAAGAATATATTTTTTTTGTTAGAAAAGATTAAGAAATTGTATTATGTAACCAGAGTATGTTTAAAGTGAAGAATCGTAGCAGTTAAAAAGATTAACATCAACTATCCGTGTATAGATTTCAGATGGTTTACTTCATCTTAAATGAACATTTTTTCTTAGGACATTGTAGCTTCTATGTCCTGTCATAGACGTATCGCCATATGCGCATCCCTCCAACCGTTGGATAAGCACCCAATTAAGAAAAGTTTGTCCAGCACTGTTGCTTCACTCTACATGAAGGTTGTGTGTAAAAGAAAGTTAATGTGTATTCATTGGTTGCAATGAAGTAAGTCAGATATCAGACAAAATGCGTGGCAGGTTTGCTTTGAAGCTGGCTGGCTTTGAAGTTGATACAGCTTGTAGGAAGTACAGCCACATCTATTACAATTTATACGTACACTGCGTGCTCCCAAACAATGGAATAAATGAAAGTACATTTAAATAAATTCTCAATTACATGTATTCTCTTCATTGTGGTTTCAAATGTACACGTGTGGACAAATGTTACTATGTGGTGTTGTGACCAGGTTAGTAAACATAAATACAACTTACATAAATTATGAAGACAGCGTCAGTATGTAAAGTCATCCAATATAAGACGTGTAAACCCACATATGTGAGGAAGCCTAACAAGTCACTTCCGGCATACGAATGATATTCCATGATGAGTAATTTCGTAAAGTTACCTCAAAGAATTTATTTTTGTTCAATTAAATTCCCATTCAAACTATTCATTTTAGCATTCGTTATGTTTGGTCTTTCCATTGCGTAATATCATTGTATTCAAAGATAATGACGTAATCCGTAGCTCTTTCTTCAAGTTTCTGGCCAGTTTTGTTATGGTCATGTGATTCACGTTTCGACCAATCAGATTGGTGTGCGTAGCGACTTGGTTAGATGTCGCAGTCTGTTGTCTGAAACGAGATGAAGATCTTATCCTCCTCGGTTTATCGATGTTGAGAGCTTGCAAACGGAAGAGCAAATCCTGCAGAAAATTATCAATATAAACACGTCAAATGTGAGTTGACTGGGTCTAAAAATACACTCCACTCCCCATGTGTCCCAACATCGTTTCAAGATTCAACCCCTTCCAGATCTACCCAGTCTGCTGTATGTGCCAGGGACACCTTACGTTTGAGATACAACATTGTGATTATGCATCTCATGCCTCTCATCCCGTCCATTTTATTGGTAAAATTTAATGAAGTTCGAGTAAAAGTCGACGATTCATGCATCCACATTAGGCCAATCATCATATTCCATCGTTATATATTCCTCTTAAGAAGTATTTTTCCCGTTTCGTCGTAAATTATGTCTGAGGAAACCATTTTCATCATGAAGGAATATTTCACTGACATAATATCCACAACATGTAGGCATTTTAAACACCATGTGAATATATTGTTCTAAACGCAAGATATTGTCGTCTGAACTTAAGAAATACTTCTCTCAGGTTGAGCCAAGAAAGATATACGGTTGCCTTAAAGGTACAAAAATGCAATGAAACGGTGGTAAATAAATGCGATAAGTCTGTTTTTCTTTGAAAAGCCCTTATGACCTTGAAGTTTGACGCTAGTGCAGGTTTAAGCCCGGGTCACACTAGCGTGATTCAATACGCAATGTAACTTTCAACTAAATTAGTGCAAATTGAGTTGATCATAAAAAATGTTAGAATAAAATAGCGTTGTAATTTCTCTTAATCCTTGATTTCTTGAAAGAAAAGAATCGATTTTGTAGTTCATATTTTGCGTTCATTGATGTAAATGGCAATTCAGTTTGTGCAAATTTAGTTGAACATTGAATCGCGTGTTGAATCGCACCAGCGTGACCCGGGCCTAGAATCCATGTGGCATCACAGTCACACAGTGAAGCGCCCGCAGATCTCGTGCGCAAACTGTTAACTTTAACATGTCGCTTCTCTGCCATTTTCGTCGATCTGTAGAGGTTATTCTCGCGGCGTCATTGCGTTTCAATTTTGCCTACTGACCGTTAACGCGCGCTCATTCATAGATGGTGTGTTATCGATACACGCATGACACTGTCTTACCGTTACATATACAATGGATCCATTGCATGTGACGTCACAGTAATACAGTGAGCGTCTACATTTAGCGCGTGCCCTTCTGTAAGCCCGGTGTATGTGTCATACGTATCCTACACGCGCCTATCATAGCAATGTGTTCTTTTTCATAAAAGTTACTTAAGAACCTTCCTAACTGTTATGAAATAGAGCCCTTTTACTTGTTTGTAGAGTCGAAAACCTATACTTTAACTTGATGAATTATTCCAATGAATTATTCCGCAGTAAGAAAATAGCCTACACTGCGGGAATGTAATCTTATAGTGTTTATAATAGATATACAAAAAATGGCAATTTTGCCTCACCCTTCAGAAGTAAGGAGTGATTACAAGACAGCACAGATTTTCTACATTTGGATCATTGCACTCTTACTCTGCCACAACTGATGAAATGCCTCGGTTAGCAGCACAGGACTATACAGTGTACGTTGCGCGCGTCGTTTGTTTGAACTATTACCACTACTATTAAGCGCGAACGTATGGAACTATTTCACCTACCTTACCAAGTCATTCCTGAACTCCCATAGAGCGGAAAGTTTGACGACATTTTTCCACTGGTGCTCTTCTTACTGCTATAAGATTTTGCTCTTCTTACTGCTATAAGATTTCAATTTCTATGGTTTGTAGCTATGTGACTTCAATGAAAGGTGTCTATTGCTGTACAAAGGATGCCTTTCTGTCAAAATAGGCGAATCGACGCCGCGAAAACGACGTCGGTGAAGAAACTCCATAGCCATAGCCTAGCCATTTAAAACGTTCGTTTATTAACCGTTAGAGAGGTCGCCCTTACTTGTTGTTAGGTGACGTTAATGCAAGGTGTCCTACGGGTGAACAGGTTCAACTCTTTCCTATTTATCGACCACTGCCAAAGGAAATGCAGTCTCATGAAGTAGAGCCAGAGCGTCGAAAAATGCGCGCAATCGATAAGCTGATAAACAACAGTTTTATTACATACCAGCGTACCACCATTGACTCTCAGTTAGCACTATGACGTCATATGTAAGCCTATTCAGGATAAGAACTTAAGCTAGTCCATATAGTGTGTTATACTACACAATACTCCCAAATAAATTGTCGAACTCCCTGCGAGGTTGGTGATTTGTTCTTACTGAATGCAAATGAAATGCTGACGAAGGCCTAAATACTTTCTCAGGTATGTTAACTTTTTTTTCCTTTTTTCGTGTATGTAGATTTAACGTAGCCTACTTTTGTCTCCCTCATTCCAAGATCAATTCTTAACAGTCTAAGTTTTGGAATGCAGTTTTGCGAACATGCACTTTACGACGAGAAGAAAATTTCGTATTCCAAATTTGCTCTGAAAAGTTGCTATTAATGGAGGAAAGCTGCCAAAATCTGCAGGAGGAAGTTTATTCACGTTACCTTCCTTGCCAAGGACGATTCACCCGGAATCACCGCGAGCACCCATTTGAACAGACTGGACGCTGACCTCAACATACAAATGTGTGGCTTATCTGTCTTCTCAGTTCCTGTAAATAAAACAGATTCAATTGACCCATATATGTATATTCTCAAGAACAGTGTTTGCATGCTGGTGAGAGATGCTTGGAGAAGCATAAATATATATACATTGACAAACAAATTTCGACCGTACACGTTTTAATAAAAAAAAAATGTAGTCTCTACTGTGATAGCAACAGGATGGCAATGATATTTTAGTCAACTACAGTGCAACTCATCTACCGTTGACTAACTCTAGCTCCTGCTCCATAGCGATAAGGGGGAGGGGGGATTGGAGTAAGCTTGACTCCTATTCACAGGACGTTAATCTCTCACAGATTAACTCCCAGAAACTCATTTTAACAGCTAAATGGATTGAAGGTCTGAAGACAGACCAAATTAAGCTCCTCGCTGAAGGACACAATGAAATGCAATGCACCTTCCTATGACGGCCCACCAAGGATCCAGCCCGGCTAGTCGAGGTGAGAGTCATGCGTAGACCCTGTTCGTTGACTGCGTTTGTGACGTCACCACCTCTGTACGAAAAAGAATTTTTTTATCCCGAAGAGAAATATAAAATCGTCAGAGAAAGTCATAAAATCATAAAAACCACTTAAATATTGGCCTAATTTTATTTCGTCTTTCCAAGGCTCCTTTAAGTTAGGGCTTTTATGTTTATTCTTACATGTAATCATTGATTCCAATAGTGCTGTATCACTTACTTTGTAAACTAGATCTCCACAAATAAAATGCAAGAGATAATATCAAACTGTGCTCTTTGTGACCCCTTTATTCTTCTTGATAGATAGAACAATAACAATAAGAGTATGGTTCAGCTGCTTAGAACAATTTCGATTAGTAATTGCAACATGTCACAGTTTTTTAAGACAAAGAACAAAATTGAAAAAAAAAACAGGGGGGCCGGAGATTGTTTGCACCGACTAAGTTATTGTGTACTTTACCAAACGTCTCGCAAGGTACAATTCATGTCTTGTCTTGCTGGAAGGAACAAGTCCCAAGCCAGTAAAAACAAGGCTTTTTTATCTTCAGGAAGCAACTATCAGATATGGCACTTTACGCACACGTAACGATATCACGAAGCGAACCTGCACTTCCCAAACAGGATGTGTTAAATGGATTCAAGGTTATTCTCGTATTACCATGTGGATCCCACAGTCCTGTGGCCCAATTTTAGAATTGTAAAATGTTTGTGGCTCCGAATGTCTGTCTGCCCACTTTCAGTCCACTTTTCCTGCCATCATTAGACTAAACACTTGAAAGAGTGTATCGACCTTTTCAAAGTGATGTACAGGTAAGAAGAGAAGAAAGCGTCTGAAGCTTTCCCCTCTCCGAAGGTTTGCACGGGTATACATGTTTTAATGCGAACACACACAAGTGCACCGTAGGATAAATACACGAGGTTGTTGGGAATCTTTACAAGGGGTAGTAAAGAAGGAGAGCGTTGGCCGCGAATGGAAAGTTATTGTTACTTTATACCTCTATGAGTTTGACTTGGTATGTGTTCATCTTGGTAGTTTACAGGATCTTTATTGCCATTTACGTCAGAAAAGGAATCACGAAAGACAGTTATCGAAAAATTAATGTTTGAACATTGTTTGTAAAATTTACAGTATTTCAGTGGCTTTATCGGTGGTTTTAACCAAGCCACTTAACATAACCGAGTCGATTTACATGTAAGTCTAACGCTGATTTGGTCCTACGATATGCAGCGCGACAGCTGCAGAAATCGACATCAGAAAAGTCTACTAGGCCTAAAGCGCATTTAATGGTATGTTCTTGCCCGACAATTACTCCATTTTCAACCAACAGGCAACAGGGGATCCTTAAAATCAATATCTACTGTTCACTACGATTAAAAGCAATTCATCACATTTTTAACCATGCAGACAATACTACTCTATTACCTATTTTGCTATTTTGTCAAAGAGCATTTTGCAGAACTAGTGCATATATTTTCGACGTTTTATCTCGTCTTTACATTTTTTTCTTTTATTAATCGGTATCAGTTAAAGAGCATGGTTTGTAAATTGTAAATGTGCCATACATTACGATATATAAATCATAAGTCTTTCTTCGAAAGAGCTTCAAAGGAAGCTACTTGTCTTAAGTCGGTCGAAAAAAAAAAAATTTTAATGAAATGTTGTTTGGTCGAAGGTTATCAATATTTACCTAAACTCTGCAGGTAGACATTGATGGCCTTCAATCAAAAACGTTCCTCCTGCAAAGGCATAAAACACATACTCATGAATATTTATTTCTTTAAGAAAATTAAAAAAATTACCGTTTTTTTTCTCTCTACTGGGGCCCGCTCTAACAACGTTTGTCATTGGCAGATCATTTTTGCCACAAATTTGTTAAATAGATATGCTTTTATTCGATTTGAAGAAAGAAAGAGCAACACGTTATCTAAGAGATGTATTTTACAATTCCCTGTCCTCCTTTTAAAGTTTCATTGGAAGTTGAATGATCATTTCCTTTGAATTTAAAAGTATATACAGTAGTCAGGCACTTAACCAAGGCTTATTTGGGACCATCCACCTGCTCCTTGGATGTTTCTCTCGACCTTGCTTTGTAAGCATAGTTCTCTCTGCAATAGCATACATTTCATTTTTTATGTTTTCCTCAATCACTCAATACATTAAAGGGGAAATCCAGATGTTCAAAATTCCCCCAGAACAGCGTTTACACCAAGATAAATACATACGAAGGGTGCGGCCATCATGTTATGTAATCGACCTTAGATTCCCCACCCTCTTTTTTTTTTTTTTTTTTGCTGCGTCGTGGATCAGAACAGTGGCACATGACATGGCCCGTGCAGGCCCGTACTGTAAAAGCATCAGGAATTCTCTTATTTAATCAAAACTTTCTTCCCTCCTCCACGTGCTCTGCAAGTCTGGTAACCGGCTTATTTATCAATTCATGTACTTGCAGGACGATGAGAACGGTCTAAGTAATGTATGTCTTTCTTTCATCTTCGTCGTATACGAGATCCTATATTTTGAAACAAATACCGCGTCGATATGTTCCATCATAAAATATGACTCTCTCACCTCTTAATTCAGGCAATTTTGAAAAATGCCAGACCGAGCGCCACGAAAGCTATATTTCTTATCACCGACGGATACTCTAATGGCGGAGATCCTCGACCAGTCGCCAAAGCGTTACAAAGAGAGGGTGCCGAGATATTTACTTTCGGCATCAAAAACGGCAATGTAGGAGAACTACGGGACATGTCCTCGGAAAACCTCATCGAACATTGTTATATCCTGAGCAGTTTCGAAGAATTCGAATCGCTGGCAAGGCGAGCACTACATGAAGGTAAGTCATGGCGAGCTACTGAAGATGACTCCCGGTAATATAGATATTACATAGAGTATATATATATAGACGTCATAGATGCAAACGCAGAGCTAAACAAGACAAATGACATGGAAGATGATATCTGATTACATTATTGTCTCTGCAGAGTGTTTAACGGCTCATAACACATAAACCAATAATATGCCGTCTTTTTGTGCGTGTGAGGGATCTTGACAAAACTTGTTTGACAATCCAGTCATAGCATCTATTCCTAATTCATTTATTGGGGGTTATCACCTTACCTCAAACTATATTAAAGACCGATGCATAAGTCCCGACCATGCTTTTTTGTTTTTAGATTTGGAAGAAGGGGACTATGTGACAGAGGAACCCTCCAAGTGCCATTCGTTATGCGAGGATGATGATGAACTGAACGGAGGGAGAGATTGTTGCCACGCGGCCGCCCTCTGCAGGTGTGGGACTCAAACGGGGTTGTATCAATGTATTTGCCCTGCTGGGCACTACGGAACTGGTATTGGAGATGATTGTAAACGTGAGTCTTATTATGATATATCATTAGTAAAAACCAAGTATGAACTTTGCTATCACCTTATTTACGTCTCAAGGATTATAGTTAAGACAGGTGCAGTTATGTTACCTGTGTACCTTTTTATGTTTTCTATGAAATTTGCCTCTACATCCTAACTTTCCTTCGTAAACGTGACATATTTTCGAATTGTATCTTTCTCCAAGATATTGTCGTGGTAAAATGTTTATGCACTGCCTGAGCGTCTTCAGTTATCATAAAACTAGAATTACATTAATTCCGCAGCCTGTCCAACTGGTACCTACAAGCCCTTCAGTACCACTGGTGGTATTAGTACGTGTCTGCCATGTCCCGACCAGTACCACAAAAGCCCGCCCGGAAGTGACGATATCCATGATTGTCAATGTCAAGAGGGCTTCCGTTCCACTCATAGGAATACCATGTGCGAACGTAAGTAATACTGTGTTGATGCATTAGATTGACTGTGTAGGTAAGCTTACATATAAGACATGTCATGCAAAAGGTATTGATGAGTGCGTCCAGCCTAAAAAAGTAACAACTTACAATAACTGCTCATTTAAAACCTTTAACCAAACAAAGATGGCCAATATACTACGGCCCAGAACAAGGGGACTCAAGAGAAATCGAGAACAAACAAACCACAACAAGAGTGGACCTAGCGGGTTTATCTGTATCGTCAGAATGCACTGGTTTGGATATTTCTATTTGTATTTATGTAGTGTTTACAACACCGCAATGCAATAGAACGTAACCTTCGGTAATGCTATTGAAAGTTCATGTGGCTAATCTACTTTATACTGTGCTATCCGAGCAATATCGTATATATGGATTTATAGAAGTTAACTTACAGCATATAAATGGATGACAGGAATATACTTCCCCAACCTTACCAAGATGGCGAGTCCTATGCAACCCATCCAAAGCACGCTAGTCATCGTTCTCAACGTGTCACTATAATTTGTGCTACTCTCGGTTCTTTGTATGCTTTCATTCTCTTCATTGGTTTGCCCACAGGGATTCATTGTCCACCACTGCCTCATCCACAGCATGGTCAGTTCTTCGATGACATTTGCGATAACGCAGTGAATAGCGCATGCGCTCTTCTGTGTGACAAAGGTTACGAGCCGGTAGGTGACGTAATACGTTTATGTCTGGAAACTGGAGAATGGACAGGAACGGAACTTCAGTGTGTAGGTCAGTTGCTTTAAAATCGACGTGCCATAGATAGTATGATTGTTCTTTTTACAAGTGGATGTGGGAGGATGTAAGATGACCCGCTTTGACTAAAAGCTCTTGTGTATCGCCATGGTCTTTATCGTGTAGCATATATGTGACGTTTGTAGCCCAACGCATCCTGAGTCCTGATGTGACATTTTGTGGAAATTAGACAGTTTAGACACTTTCCAGAGACATCAACTTCAAAATGGCTGAGAATCTTTAAAAGTGAAATTCACAATCCCCAAACGTCAATTTTGAAGGAATGAATGTAGCATGACTATTATGAATATTCATTGATAAAAGTTAGAGACAATCACGAAGAAAAAAAGGCATGACATCGATTTATGTATCTAGTCACAGTATTTAAAAAATAATATATGTACTGAAAACAATATCATTTAATTTCATTTTATCGTTTTCGTCAACGGCATTACCTATTCAGCAAATACCGGTGCAAGTGGGTGATTTGCTCTTAAGTCTTAATATTTTTTTTTACAATTCTTACCCAATTAGCAAAAACCTGTGATCCACTCCCCGCACCTGAGCACGGTTTCGTGAACTGCTCGAATGATCTGCTTGTAGCAGGGACAACATGTTCAACGGGATGTAAGCTGGGTTACAATCTTGTTGGGACAAGTGACCGTCACTGCCTTTCAATTGCCCAATGGGATGGACGGCGAGCATCTTGTCGACGTGAGTACATCTTTGTTGCTAGACGTATCTGAGCCAGAACAAAACGAACAAATAAATATATCTAATAAAACAGAAATTTCAGAATATTCTTCGCTGCAGTATGGGAGTAATGGTTAAGAAGTTTTCTGTGCGATTGGTGGGATCAAATATAAACATTATTCATAAGGTTACGAACAGTGATCCCCTCATAGGTAGAGCTAAAGTTCATATTGACCTCAAGGTCCCATTTACCTATGAATTGTACGATTTTTTAAATGTCAGCATTCAGTTATCACAAAACATCCGCAAACGTATCGTGAGTGAAAGAAT
>VJOZ01008721.1:0-10151 GCA_009801055.1 Stichopus horrens | reverse complement strand
GTTTACCTGGAGTCTGCAGGTATAGACATTGATGGCTTTCAATCAACAACATTCTCCCTGCAAAGGTAAGGCGAAGGATTAAACACATACTCATGAATATTAGCTTACGGGCAACAACATAAGAAAATTTCAAAAATTAACCATTTTTTTGTCTCTGCTGGGACGCTCTTCAAAAAATTGTTGTCATTGGCAGATCATTTTTTACAACAAATCAGTTACATAGATATGCTTCTACTCGATTTATAGGAAAAAAAGAGCAAAAACCTACGAAAGATGTATTTTACAACTCCCTAGCCTCCTTTAATGTACTAATATTTCTTTTCAATGTATTAGAACAATTTGCAGGGTGAAATTGAAATACCCTCCCCCCTCCCACGAAACTTATTTGGAAAAATATTTTGCATATATCCTAAAAGCCGTGCAATTTTGCTTTTCAATTTTTGCCATGAAAAAAACACTAGTAGAATGTGCATAGTTTCTGGACGCGAAATACGATACGAAAAAGACTGTAACTGTGATTAAACTCTTTATGAGTTAATTGCTTGAAGGTTAAAGACACACATCGTAAAAATAGCAATAAAATATTTTTTCTTGGGGGGTGGAGGGACCAAATGCCATATCTACTCCATTTTCTACCCTTATTCTGTCATTGAGTCTATGTTGAACTACGTTTTCTACTGCACCTTTATTCAAACACAGAACGAAATGTTTTACTCTCCCTTTAAGCTTTTATTGACCCACGTGACAAATTTGTCCGGTGACAATTCACCTTAGCAATTTTTCTTATTTTTCCTGATTTTCTTTTTCGTCTTTCTATATTAATCAATTTTATTGACCAGCTTGGGGACAAAATATTGAAATGGAAACGAAGAATGATTTTAACCTATACACATGTCCTCTTAGTCGACTAATAGAGTCCTTTTTGACCTCATTTCTTTTTCTTTCTTTAGTGAAAGTCCATCTTCAATTTATCGACTAAAAGCAGAGGGAACATTTCATATACTCACCTTGACGATCAGAAGACCAATAGAGCGGTAGCAATCGAATTTATGTTCCTCGTGGAAGTTATGAAAATCAACGTCCACGATTGGATACCGACTCGCGAAAATGAGACCACTGTTTAGGAAATAATGGTTGACCTTCCACGAATTATATCCTATATCGTAGACTATGTAGCTGTAACACTCGTGCAGCACGGAGACCAGTTTATTAGTCGCCCTGAAGTCGAATGCCTCCGTGATGCAGACGAAGTCCAATCCAGGAGGGAACGACGTGGTGACCCCGTGATCCTGAGGGGTGAACGATTTTTCCTTGATGGAGACTTGACTCCCGATGTAAGAAGCACCTTTCTTGAAAGTAGTGGACTGGCTGGTGTAGTGGGATGACAACGTAGAAGACGCGCTTGCATATATCCTCTGTCGTTCGAGTACTGTGTTCGGATACGATCCGTCAGACTCCGGTGTGGAAGGCGTCGGAGAGTGGGAACCTTGAACCACGTCCGGTATGAGGCCATCTTGAGATACGCTCAACGGACTCTTACGGACTTTTCCAGAGGTCGAAGGTTTGTTATGTCGAGCTTCGCTGCTTCCGACGGTGGAGAACAAGGGTCGCTGTACTTTCTGAAACGTGTATTCGTTACAGCGTTCCCCTTCGCCGGTTTCACTAAATTCGCCGTCGGAAGGGGTCAGAACTTCCTCAATCTCCGTGTGGGACGCCAAATGACTCACATTTTGAGGAGGTAAAAATATCGAGGAAGTGGCTACCTCTCTGTTTAGGAGGGGAGTACAAGCCTCTCCGTCAGACGGGGTTCTTATAAAGACTTGAGGGTTAGGATGTATCTGAGAGAACGCTACTCTTTCCCCTATTTTGCGTGCCCTTGTTTGAACATTTCTGAGATTTTCTTGTATTGAAATAGCTTCCGGTAGTAGTTTTGTGTCTATCAGGGCGACGCGAAAGAAATGTTTTAGAGTCAGATCCGTCCATAGAGTGGTGTTGACATTCACTCTGAAGTAATTCTCTTTGAAGGAATACTTATAAGGTAATTTCGACTTAGATAAATACCATTTAATGAATACCCCGGCCAGCGCGAGGGGCCAAAAGATCATCAGACATACAAAATGTATCGGAACGAAGAACAAAATGGAAACGAAGAAATAAATGGCGTTGAAGGCATCCTTTTGTTTCGTCGTGATCGTCAGAGATAGGAAGAGACAGACGACTTGATTGAAAGGCCACGTCCATAAAAGCACCAAATACTCCGCGATCGTGTAGGCTTGGCCCTGCCATGGCGAAGGGAATGGGTTTTGATAAAGCATATCGCTACAAAGGAAATGAAAACGAACCTCACATTCGTTGATGAGATGACCTCATTGTCCTATAAATAGAATAAGAAGAAAAAAAATAAAACAAAGAAATGTATGACTGATAAACAGTTAGTACGTTACTATACTTAGTAAATTAATATAGATCACAAGTGGCACATCAGTGGATGAAAACAGGTTAAGTGGGAGAGTGTCAGGAGACAAATATAGCACTTCCCGATAGCCCGCCAAAAAAGGAGTTCCGTTTTGCTTATTTATCCTTATTCTTTGGGGACACTTCAATGTTGCCGCTTTCCTCAGTTTGCAATCCCTTTCGATAATTCCGCAAGAGTACGCAATTTTTGTTTTAATTACTTTTGTACCGTGATTAAAACGGATGGGGATGTACGTGTGTATTTGACAAAAAAAAGCATGAACCAGAAATAAACTGCGAATCAATCCCCACGTGGGATGACTACATGCTGAAGAAATAGGTTTCAATTAAATTAGAATGCTTCATTGTCTTCGACTGCAAGGGAATCCACGGATACAGGGGAACGATTATAGAAAATAAAGTTCAACCTCCTCTTTATTACACTCAACCTGTGCAAAGACGCAATGTCTAACATGAAGAACGGTGTTTCAAACTGCATCTTGGAAAAAGTTTAAAGAGTGAAATCCACTCTTTTAATTTATTTAGATTAAGCACTCTCTCTCTCTCACACAACGGAAGAAAAAAAAACTGTAATTAAGGAATTGATTGAATGACGGGACTGTTCGAAAAAAGTTACATTGTTTAAGAACTTAATGAGCTCAAAGAATAAAAAGTGAACATAGAGAATAAAGAGAAAAGAGTGGTCACTTGACCCTTTCTAAAGGATCGAATTCCCACTTTATCCACTTTTAGAATTTCTAGGTATCTAGAGAATCTATGAGCTCATTCCGATAAAGGAACACGCGGAAAAAATGCCTGTGGAATGTTTCAAATTTTCTCCTTTTTATATGTATTTTAATGGCCTATACTTCTTATTACTGACTTATTAATATAGCCACACAACCGGTCATTTCTAACCCACCTTTGGTCCCCCTATACCACCTGACCCTCATCCCAACCAACATACCCACGTATTAGTTAATGCAGTGATGAACATACCCGGATCTTTCATTAACATAGCCTAATTATATCTCGAAATAACAAAACGATCTTACAATTCATTGTCGCTTTTATTTTATCCCATTCCATCAATTGCAAAAAATACACCTGTGTTTGTGTCCAAGTGAACGGAAGGTCGGGGTTGTACCTCTTTAAGGTAGATCAACCTCCTAATATTAGCATTCGCTATCACGTTAACTTATTCTGGCATTTTTGTTAAGCTCAAGTTTATCACATAATATCGTGTTTTTTTTTCTTTTCTTTTCTTTTCTTTTTTTTGTGAGTGTTTTTAATTAGTTTATCTGTTGCGGCTATGAACATTTTGTATCTTCCCCAGATGAACAGTAAAAGATGACACACTTTCACGATGGCACACTGTAGTAGTAATGTGTGTACCATGAGTAACGATATGAGACATCTCGTAATCATGTTAGGTACGTTACGTTTATTGTTAGTATGGTTTTCCCTTCCTATCGGCCAATTGTTCCTCTGGCATCTTGAAGTACAGCCATACTGAAAAAATAGGCTTTTACACATTGGCACCTGTTATATCCTAGACTTAAACTATCATTTTCTTTGAATTTGAATCATTTTGTAAATCATTTACAGTCAGTGCATTGACAACTAGTTTGATATGAAAATCAAATGATTCTTAAACGTCTTTCTTTACTTAACCTACACATTTCTTCACGGTGGTTTTACCTAAACCTAGGCTTAACAGTACCATAACTAACATGCATGAAGAAGTATGCAACCTCTACTGATAATTCAGGTACTTTGTTTGCCCGGGTTGTTCGTTACATACATCGTTTGGAGACGGAGAAACTACTGATACTAAGGTTTAGCCTTGCAATAAGCGAGGGCAAATAGCGTAAGATCTGCGACCTACATTAATCTTTGGCTCTCTTAAGGCCATGTTTGCTCTCGGGAGCTCTTCTGAGAATAATGATTTCGTTCAACCAGTGCGACTCATATGTTTGCTATAATGATTAACCATTTAGCACATGAAAAGTTCGATGATGCGTTGGCTGTTACACCTTCAAGGGATTCACAATATATATAATACAATATATAATACACACACACTCTCTCTCTCTCTGTATAATCGTAGACGTTACTGTATAGGTATCTTTAACTTCAACAACTGGTTTCATGACAATTGCCCTCTCATTTTTAAGCCTTACTTTCTTTCCCTCGGTGAAGGTCATTCCTATCAATCTCACTTCTCGAATATTATATTCATACCCTTCTTTAGACTTAAATCTTCTCAACAAAGGATTAAATACACAGGTGTTAAAATATGGAACTCCCTTCCCGATAGTATCTGTAATTGCAGGTTTATCAACACCTATAAGAGCAAGCTAAAGTAAAACATCATCTCATTTCTGTACAAGAATGATATATGGCTGTCCTCCTCTTATGTAGTTCGTGTTTTGTCTTCTTCTTGTCTTCTTTTGTTGTTCTTCTTGTTAGCCTATCTCTTTTATTACGTAGCCTCACAGGCTACGTCTCTGGAATCGTCCTTCGGGTTTTCCGCGACGGTTGACACAAGATTCGTACCCTTGTAGGAAAAATAGATCCTTTAACCACACAGTCGGCAGGCATGCGGATTAGTACACTATCAAGCCTTAAACCAAGATTCTGGCTCAATGACACTTCTCGAAATTTCGCACAGGGGAAGATGGTTAATGAATTTTATACAAAGATTACAAAGTAATTATATTCGAAGTCTAGGTTTGGTAGCCTCCTGAAAAGGATTCATGCGTGGAGTGGTAGACTACTGATGAACTCTTATACAGATAAGACATGACTAGAACAACGTCACTTTCACTACACTGATCACGTTGGCACACATTACGTGCTAGTGACTAGTGTCATTTGTAACCCTGTCTAGTCCGCATTATACATCAATGACTTTTATATGGTATTGTCCCTAAGAAGGTACATTATTCACTATTTTGCACTATTCTTGCTTTAAATATTGGTGTATGTTTACAGCAACTATGAGAGATATTTAACAAACTAAGTACGATATCTTATCGATAAATTTTATTCCAAAAGTTTAAAAACATGTTTATTTATTTTCTCTCAGTCAAGGGGTTGTACCCTTGTTTTCCTAGTAAAAAAATCCAATTTGGAGCACTAAGCCCCACACCAATTCAATTGCAGCAGATTTGCCACAGCTTACTGAAGCTAGCGGGATATAGCCAGGCTTGCAATCAAAGAAAGTGCAAAAAATTTCTCCGTACTTACATTGTACATTTCGTGCGAAAGCGCAACCTTAAAAAAGTATGTGTTGTGAATATACGTACATCATACATGCATTAACATCAGCATAAAATAGCTTTATCGGTCGCAGCGCGGATGCCACTTTTCGGAGAAATGTCATTAAAAGTTCACCTAGGATTATCACAACTACTGTTTATTGAGACCTCAAATATTTTTGGATGTGTTCCAGTGAATTTAAACTGCTCCTGTTCGATTCATAGGCCTAAGTCGTAAGCGAGGTAGAGAGATCCTGCTAGTCCTTGACGTTATAGCTGAGTTTGTGTTTGATTAGCCTACCGAACATCAACCAGAAAGTGAGAGAAGAATTAAAAAAAAAAATTACCTCATTTTCTATTTCTTCCAAAACCTGTACATGTGTGCACAGAACAGGGCAAAAAAACTTTCAAACTAGAAAAATACTAAACTAGGAAAATATACCATATGTATATAAGTGGAGAGTGAGATCATGTCTGCCTATTGATTAGGGAGAAGGAGGTCAACCATCCACCACTTACATTTTCAGTAAGATCATAATTTTCAAAAAGTACCCAGGTAACGCCTAAACATACAGCGACCTTGAAAATCATATAACAAGAATGATGTTACCTGGTCAACTGCTATGCCTAACCTAGTATCAGAAAAAAAAAATCTAGGGCCTAAGTCAGTAGACCCAAGTGGGTTATGTCATAAAGTTTTATTGCACTCTTGCCTGTCTTTCTGGAATGGACCATCCCCCCTTACGCTTACATAGTGTAGGCCTACTTGAAAAAGGTATGAAAGAGTAGTTTCCGTCTGCTACCCACAGACGCTAGTTAAAAAAAAAACAATTATGGTTACAAAGGTCTATACGAGAATCACTTATAGTAATAAAATTTTTATGCACGTTATCTTGTCTTTTGCTAATTAAAGGCTTGCTCTTGAACATCTGATTGTAAAGTCTGACTGTTCATGTNNTCATGGCGAAAGGTCGTTAATAGTAGGTCGAGTGCTAATTGATACAGCACAAACAAACTTGACATTAAGTCATATAACAATCATAACAATGAAGCATATCCTGAGTGGTATAGGACTTTCAAAATGGCCACAAAATCATAACCGGGCATTTTTTTCGCCACAAAACATTGGACGTATTGTTACAAAAAGGATGTCGTTCACATAATTTATCACTTTATTGCTTTTGGAAGTTATCAGTGTCTTCTACGATGTATGTGGATAGTAGGCTGATTATAGTTGTTTCCTAGATTATACCAAGATCATTACAGCGATTTACCCAACTTCAGTTTTTATTTCAAACCTCTCCCTCGCCGATCGTGGCTACGTCGAATTTGCCTTGCATATTAAAAATTCTAGTCTTTTTTTTGTATTAATATTTCTTTCCAAGGTGATTACCCTGACAAGTCTCCTCATGCTTTCAGTTATTATTCCCCAGTCTATTGCCGTCTTTATTATGCTGTTCATTCGTACACGTTTTTCTTTAAGTTCTTGTAAGAGTCTGGATAAAGTTAATGAAATTAAACTGAAACTAATACCAGCTCCCTGTATAGACTACACGTACTTGTCCAACCCTATGATTGATTTATTTAACGATAACATCCTTAATTTATATTTATTCTCAGGATGGACCGTGCGCCTTTTACACACGCAGGATGTAAAAACACAGACCCTGTACTGTTCAAGAGGTATAGGCGCATTGGAGATGATTCATTGATAGGCATCCAATGTAAGGACTGTCTTTCAGAGTGGCTCTTAGAAGAATTTTTACCATCTAATAATCTAGGAGAGGAAACGATATCTACCGAGGATGGAGAATTGCACCTAATGATCAAACCAGACGCAGACAAAAGTACGTTTAAAGTGAAACCAACAGAAACAGTGGTGAAAGATTTTTCGAGGCTTGTACCAGGCGACCACATTAAGTACAAATGGTTTCTCGGTTTCTCGCACCATGCCATTGTTAAGGAAGTTACTACAGACAAAATAACTTTGATTCACTGGCAAGGAGGATACGGGGATGGGAAAATTGGTTCCATTAACGCAAAGAAGACTGCAGAAGTCACTGAAGATAAAATAAGCCTAGATGAAATGAAACGAAAATCCGACGTCTTCATTCGGATGGACTACAAGGGAGGTGCTGTTCGAGAAGGATTTGTCGAGGAAGATAGCAAAGTTCTCACCCTAGCAAGGGCAATTGCTTCGAAGGGTGATAGAGGATACAATGTTTTCAAAAACAACTGTGAACATTTTGCTGTATATTGTAAAATAGGAAACCACTGGAGTTTTCAAACAGAACGACTCATAAAGAGGTGCTTAAGTTTCTTTGAAGGATCAATCAAGCAATTTTGTATTAATTTTGGGATTGAAGGTGCTGGAGCAGTAACGGAATATGCCGTAAGTAAATTTACTCGTACTGCTGTGCTCGCATCTCAGTTGCAAGTCATTGGTCTTGGCTTAGTTATTGTTATTCAAGGAATTGCTTTGTTTATTGATTTAAGAAAAATTTACAAGCAGCGTAAAAAAGATGATTTCACTGATGAGGAGGAATTTGTGGGCAGGGTTTGGCACCACGTTTTCAGAAGATTTGACAAGATTTTCTTCGCTGGTGTGGTTCCGACAGCATGTGTTGTAACCCTTGGAATACTTCTACCCGGAGGTTGTGCTATTGCTGCTATAATGATCGGGGCAATTGTTTCAGGGATGTTGTCAATCCCATGGGGATATAATGGCGAGGTATCGTTGGGTGGTAAATTGGTCAGCAGTTTTGTGAGGGGCATCGTCCAGCATGAAGACGTAACAATCAGACATATTCGAGAATTATCTCGTGGAGATCACATAGTTCTCTATCGATGGTTTTTGCACCCACGTTGTCACATGATTATTACTGAAGTAAATATATCCAGAGATACAATTTCTGTCATTAGATTCGCACACAGAAGGGGAGTTGTAGAGGAAAACATTCCTTTCTGTGATCCTTTACACAAAGTAATACATAAGCGTGCATATTCATCTGAGTGTATTATTCAACGTGCGAAAGAGCGAAAAAATTTCCCACCACATGCTTACAACATTTTCAAGTTCAACTGTAAACATTTTGCCTTTTGGATAGCAACTAATACGGTTCCCCAGGAGGCTTAGATACTCGAGTCAACTAGGAGAAAATCAAATGTGTTGAATATACCAAACAATATTAGTGTAACACCTCTTACGAAGTGGGTTCCCATGGGGGATAGACCGGGCAAGGGGAAAATAAACGGGTGGATGGGGTGTGGACAGAGACAACACAGGCTAAACAGTAAGCAAAGACGATATGTACGTTTCTCTGTACTATAATTGTTGCACTCTCTCGTGGTGATTGTAATCAATCAATGTACAGCCCAATTGCAATCAGTATGATGTAATCATTTATCGCACATGAAATAATATAATGCAATGCTCGACGTCCGGGACAGCAACCCCTCTCGTCCACAAGCGCTAACTTCTAAAGTGTACCTCTTTTCTTACGCCACTGCTAGCAACCCCCCTCTCTCTTTCCCACGCGCTGACGTCTAGAGAGTATGCTTTGGCCGACGTCCGAGACAGCAACCCCTCTCTCACCCACATCATCCACAAATGTAAGCGGACAACCTCGGCGTTGAAAATAAATAAAAAAGTACCCCACATTACGTTAGCTTTTTGCAGTACCATGGCAAACGTCTTTTAATGACTACTTTTCTGAAACATTGCCGAAATCTGTAGGGGATATGATTTAAATTCAAATTTCACTGTGAACCACAGTTAGTAAAGTGAAAAGTTGAGTCAATGTGAGGACCAATAGTGTTTTATTTGCCTCTTTTACAATTTTTCGACAGGAGCCTTAATGATTCAAACGTGTGCTGCACGCGTGTTTCGTGCTTACTCTCATCAGCCACAATGGACATATGTCCGTCATGTTAAAGGTATCACATGACGAAATGTTCAGACTCAAGGAAATGATCACGCAGGTACTAACGTGTCATCAACACAATTGCCACGCTGGATCATTTCTAACTTAAAACCATTTGATGTCATCTTTACTGCAGAAATGTTCCTTTAATGAAAAAGGTTGAAAAGTTTTGTAAAGTGGGACAACCGCATGTATATAGTGATAATGATAATAATGAAGACGATGACGATGGCGATAACGATAATGATAATAATAATAATAANNAAAAGTCTTTTTTTGCATATACATTAATTGCAATTCGTCTTGAAATGTCAGTAAATTTCTATATCTACGTTGGGAATGTGCGAATTATCTCTTAGAAATTTCCACCTATGTTGAAGTAATTAACGTGAAATTGAAAAGAAATAAGTTTCTCAGATGCCAATAGAACAATGTTTGTGTTTGGTCTCGTGGTTTATTTAGTTATTTTTTCTTATAAATTATGCACATTATTTATTATTATTATTATCAT
>VJOZ01008711.1:0-13605 GCA_009801055.1 Stichopus horrens | reverse complement strand
GCTAGCTAGCCAGCTAGCTAGCTAGCTAGCTTGCTGCCTGACTACTGGCTGGCAGGCTGACAGGCAGGCTGGATACATCTGTGGCAGCTCAGCAGCTGAAAGGAAGATGAAAACTGCAACGACGAGGTGTGTTCCCTGCATAATGTACTGTGTAAAGCCATCTCAGATTGAAGAAGGGAGAAAAGCGGAAAAAGAATAGTAATAAGAAAGAGAAAGAGAAAAAGAGAAAAAAAAAAAGGAAAACTGCAGAGGGATTGGAAGAAAGAAGCATGTGGCCATTAGGATTTCTCATTGCCAACTTATTAGTCAGATAGGTTGAAAAACTATCTTTCAATAATGATTTATACTTAGATTTGTGTCGGTGGGTTTACCTGGGCATACTAGTGACCTAAAATAATGCGGCTTAGTTAAAGACAAAAGGTAAAAAAAAAGAGGAAGGAAGATGGGAGGAAAAGTAATTCCTAGGCAAGAAAAAGGGTGTGACCCTTTTTTCACCTGATTCCTGGTGTATTTAATCTGTAGGTTTCTCTTTTTTGACTGCCAAGCTGTTTTGTCTGGGAAGATACTCATTGCCTTGGTGTTCCCTTTATTCACCATTGTTGAGATATCAATACTTGCATGTGTCAGAGCTGTGTCCGGCTCCATTTTATCAGTGAAGGGGTAGGTGATTACGGGAAGGTTGGTATAAATTTTGACACTAGGACATGTGCAAAATGTCTGAGCCCCAGGAATGCAATTCCGAATTCCCCATTCTGTGGAATTGCACATGTTGTCAAGTGTCCTTGCGTGGTTATTCATCTGAAGGCACAAAGTGGTGTACCCGATGCATGCCTATATATCAGGTACCGTATGACCTTACCTCTCAAAAACCGGAGGAAGCCCTGGTTCATTCTACACTTCCTGTGGAGTACATAACTATCAAAACATCTGTGTCAGATATGTCTGTGATGGGGGCTGTAAAACGCATTTGGAAGCCAAACGGTAGTATGTAATTTGGCGAAGCACAGAAAGATCGAGGTTAGATGATGGCAGGTAAATAATTTACTGTGAAGCAACTGGTATTTAAATGGCCTTCCTAAACTTTTCAACATTGCTGCACTGTGGTTGGGCCCTTTGGTTGGCTCATAGCTACAGACAACAATGGGGCTGTAATTAGCTTATAATTTATGGAATTGCCAACATATGAACCATCTGTACTTAATTTGCATGTACTGTATACCTTAGTGTGCTTGTATATGGTGGCAATTTCCAGAAAAATTTAAAATACAGTACAGTAGCTTACTTCACAAATCTTAGTGCACCGCCGATGGCATCTGCTTTTTCATCTGATGTGGCGATTCCTGTAGACCCATTTTCTCTTATGTACCAAACTATACTGTGTCCCATGATAACCCCACCCATCCCATGGGCTGAACCGCGTCATGAGTATCGGCCAAAGACAAGTGATCCTCTTCTTAAGTGTCATAATTTTGATGTAGCATGTGCAGATAGATTTGATCTCTTACAAGACACACATACATAAATGTCTCCACAAATGTGGTATGACATGAAAATGACATTTTGGAGTATTGACTGTAGTTATCATTATTCATCATTAAAAATGTCGAAAATAGTGACAAGTTCCATCAAAATCCATCAAATATGGGTGACTTTACAGGCAAATGCCTGTCTTACACCTGCAGCATGAATAAAGATTGGCTGGAAATCTGTCAGATTGTGTAATGTCCTTTGTTTGCTTAGCCTTTATTTTAAGGTCAATCGAGAATTTTATGTGCCCCGAGGGCTTTGTTTTGAAAGCATGAATTTACTGGTATGCAAATATTGGTATCACTTTCCAAATGTGAAACCCAGTAATTAAGAGATAATAGGCTTAACAAAAGAAATACCAACATTTTGGAACTTTTCATGTCATTGTATTTCACTTTCATAAAGCTTAGCAGAGCCATATCTCAAAGACAGTAGCAGACACAATCATTTTTAAGTTATTTTAATTCAAGGTTTCACCCTTTAACTTTTGAATAAAGCAATTCTCTTTTCTAGATGCATGTTACACCACCTTGGTTGCACTCCTTTTAGATTATCCCTCTTATCAAAGTTGCACTTCTTTTTCACCCCTGTGCCACAGTTTACTCCCTTTTCTCGATCACATTCGTCACACCAATGGGTGGAATGGGTATGTGTATCGCATATATACTGCAATGTACTCAGCTGTACACCATGTACCGTGACAGGCAAGCTAAAGAAGTCTTCTACAGTAGGCCTGTCTGTAAACCTGTGCAGTGTTAAACATGTTGGTTGTCCTTTCTTTTTCATAAATATTGGCAAGGAATTGTAAAGTTTGTTGACCTTGTAGTTTGTCCTGTCAGATCTCAGTACATTTCTTGTCCAAACATGTTTCTGGTCATATTTCAAACTGACATTGGGAGGCATCTATCTTTACATTAATTCTTACTCAGTCACAGTACTCTCATCCCCTGCTACTGAACACAGTTCTACTGTTAAGTCTTTCCTATAGGACTGCCTTCCCCCTCCCCACACACACACCAAACTACTGATAGACATATTTCAGGGCTAGTGGAAAACCTCTCTGAATCAATTCTACCACTCAAGGTTTACAGCAATGTTTCTAAAAGGAAGACTGGTTAGTTGTGACATACATTTTACGTGAGGTTTTACTCTTTCTTTCTCCAAATCGGTTACAAGTGTTTTTGAAAGAGTTGTATTAAATAATAGTCTACACATGGCACATTTTGTCAGAAAGTGCTCCAGTATAGAGAGAGAGAGACAAAAAAAAAAAACATTTATTCTTATTTAATTTTTCTTATTCTTGATGTCCCCTGGATAATATTCATGAGTGCTTGTTTGATAGATTTGAATGTCTTTCAATCCACTACTGAATTTGTGCAGATCAGTATAATAGTTTCCTTTGTTATCTCTCTGGTCACCACAACAAGTTCATCATTTGTCTACTGTGCTTAGAAATGTTCTGTTTTCTTTCTGATACTCTGGACCCAAGCAACCACACCTCATTCTGAACAAGCTTCCTCCGTCATTTCTCTCTACCACCCAAAGTCTACTCAAGAGTGTTTGAGTTTCACTACAGCACGTATAGGTCTTTATTTTTATTGTTTTTGCTGATTTGCCAGTGTCCTTTTTTCCTTCCCCTGGCCATTTCTTTCTGGTGCAAACAAATGAAAGTGCAGATGTTGTGTTTAGACATGTAATCGAGTCATCAATGGTCACCCTTTTTGCAGATCTATACTGTAAGCTTTTTAGTGCACATGTCTGGCTGTACCGTCTAAGCACTCCTTCAAGTTTGTCATGCGACAGCATAGAGGTATGCTTGGTATGCCTACAGTATGAGAGTCGGCCAGAAGTTCACAAACTTCCAGGAAACATTGCCACTTATAAAAATTTGACTGGAGGAGAGAAAAACCACACCAGATAGAAGCCATTACATGTATGGTCCATGTTGTGTAACAGTCTGATTTTGAAATGTTAAAGGTGAAAAGTTCAAAAGGATCTTCTGAAAAGGGGAACTGTATCTATGCAAAATAACATCAAATAGTGAATACATTTTTTTTAAATCTATCTTCATTTTGAACATGCAAACATGCTATTATTTCAGTGTTATTGTAGGAAGTATAACACTGTCTCTGACCTTTCAAAAAAAAGTCACACCCAACTGAATGTAGATTGCAAAATCTTTTGTCAGTTCCAGAAAAGAGCGTTTTCTTTCTTAATTGTGAATAAATAGACCAACATTCAATAAACTAGTGCATTGTCTTGTGTTTTTAAAGGAGGGTGGAGTCTTTGCAGAGCCTGCTAGGGCCATATTTGCTTTTGTTGGGCTGCATGCAGTGTGTTGGCACCACTTTGCAAATAAGAATATTATACGGCGATCAAAAGAACCTAATTTCCAACCTCGAAATCTTCATTTTGCAGGGGCACTATGGCTGTTCAAGTACTTACTTTCTTAAGGTCCTGATTATTTGATAGAAATTTTAAATGAAAACTGCCCCTATCACTGTTGCTATAAGGACCTCTTTGGTGACAAATTTATCAAGGTCAATTTTATAGGCACAAATGAAAGTAACTGTGTTTTATGAGAGCAGGAGTTGCCAGAAGTATTAAAGGAGCTCATTGAGTCCATAGAGATAAGTTATTGAGGATTATGAAGGGTACAGTACAAACACAAAACAATGCTTATAATTAGCATAATTTGTCTAGTTTCACATTCAGCAGTTATTAAACTGGCAAAAAGTTTGAATTTTGTACCCTGACTTGTACTTGCTTTGTGCACATGAATTTGTACTGAAAAAGTGCCTGGTTGTGAATTCTCAGGGACCATATGGAAATGCTATTTCAGTACCCATTGGTGATCCTTTGTAAGTGGCACACGGGGATCCTCTTAATTTGACCTTTTGTCATTGATATGTGACGGAAACTTGACAGATTTAGTACAATTTAATAAATTTCATGAAAGAACTCAGTGGGTCTCTTTAAAAGGTTTTAGCCAGACAGCAATACACATGAAAGTGAAAGTTTTCTGTATTCTGTACTCAAACCTGTCTGCATGTACTTTGTACAATGACATTAGCATCTCTAGATAGTGTGGGTGTGTGACCATTGAAAATCCTTGGTAACATCCTTTGTTTAAAACTGGGTGTTGGAGAACTTTTTGAAACCACCTACAACCGAGTTTGTGGGAAATTTTTGGGGATTGCTGTGTTGTGGCATTGGCAGGAATTGTCTGTACTGAAAAGCAAGTGTTAGACTGAAAATCACAAAGTGCGATGTTCATCGCTACTTAAAGTCTGTTTGAAATTGTCCCTAGTTTTGATCTGTGCTGTTTAAGAAGTTGCAGGTGCCGGAGTTTTCTCAGGAAATTTACTATTAATCTCCTCCATAGTCAAAATTACCTGAATGCAAGAAAAGCTTTTTATCTACGGGAATGTGAAACCAAACTACTGAAATGATGCAGTGTAGATGCTTGAAACATTCTCCTGGGAAACCCCCACCCGTTTTCGAGTAAAATGAACTAAGCCGAGTCTTTCAACTGTACAGTACTTTCTGATCTTCATTGTAGATGCAAGGAGCTTGCATCCTCTTAATCGTTTTAAGACCGAGGAAAAAACATCACCTTATGAAACTCTGAGTCTCTTTAATCCACTGTACTCTGTTGATATGGAATGACATCTGGTATTAAGACAGAAGGGAGCCATTTGAGTTTCCTCAAAATTCCAAGATATTAACACATATGCTGGGCCTGTTTACATAAGAGGGCATATTTATCCCAGTGAAACCAGACAGTGAACGTGTCTATAGGATATTTTTACAAACAAATGGCCCCTGGGTGAAATTGTGTAAAAAGATTCCCAAGGAACCTTTATCAATTTAGGAAGCAAAATATCTAAGAATAGTGGAGGTTATGTGACTGTTGAGTGTCTCAAACGGTGAATTCAGAAGGCAGAAGATGTACTGTAGTGGAAAGTAGGGTCATGAAGAGGGCAGATCAAACTGAAAGTGTTTGTGTTGAAAATAAAAGTAGGCAGTCCTTTTGATCTGAGAGGTTATGTATTTATCAATATTGTTAGTGTTTTTTTTTAAGCATTGTGGCTGTAAAACAAAAACAGTTTTTCTTTAATGCCTTTTTTTGTCAGTAGAGCACCCCCACTTCAATAGCAGTAAATGTGTCAAAGGTGTGACGTAACTTGCTCGGTACTTTGTGGAAGAAAGCACTTTTTTGCTTCGGGTTAGATAGAAGTTAGAAAGAGGTTGGGTGAACGGCTTCCAGTTAGGGTTAGGGGTTAGGGTTAGGTAATGGGACGTGCATCAATTGTGTGGAGACAGATGAGTTGGTAAGTGGTAATCATCCAAACCAGGTGAGTTTCTCGATTCTTCTAAACCATGAAAATTGACGTTCAAGAACGTTTATGATCTGACATGATTGCTCAAATACGTACCAGATTTGGTAGAACCGGGCCAGTTCTGCCAAAATTTCTATGCACTAGCTCTGCCAAAAATTTAGCCACTAAAGTCAGAACTTCTAACACAGTTAAGAGCTAACTTTTTCTTAAAGGAGAAACATTTGTACAGCACTTTCAACAACGTGAATGTTAAAAGTAAGTGTGTGTAATGAATTAATATCACAAAGGAAGGCTGATCTGTTGAATGGAGTGAGATACTGAATGGTATTGGACTGTGGCCACTGTTGATTCCTTGCCGAAGACAAGGCAAGGAATCTATGTGATGGTGATGGCGGGTATTGTGTGTATGATGCCTTGGCTTGTAAACATGATGTCCCAAGAAGGGAACAGTACTTGCACTTCAAAGTTGGTGTGTTGGTAGTCCCTCAGGGGTAGATGATCCCAATTGTATTTCAGGGAGGTCAAATGTCATTTGAGGTCACTAGAGCTTAGAGTATGAAAACCTGCCAAGGGAGGTATCACAGCAACCGAATGCTGTTGGAACTTCAAACCCTTATCATTGGTAGCAACTGATGAGAAGATGATATCTGACATTTTTTGTGGAGGTCAAAGGTTGTGTGAGGTCAATAGAGGACATTGTTTGAAACCTTTTTAAACACCATATCTCAAGAAGGGCAAGGTGCTTGAATATCAGACATGCTTTGTTGATAGTCCATAGTGAGTAGATGAGACCTATTGTTTTCCATGGAGATCAAAGGTCGTATGAGGTCACCAGTGCTTAAATTAAGAAAACCTATGAAGGGGAGATATCTCAGCAACTAAATTTTTCTGGAACTGCAAACTTACCATTGGTAGCACCTAATGAGTGGATGATTTCTGTCATTTTTTATGGAGGTCAAAGGTCATTTGAGGTAAGTAGAAGACATACTGTAAGAAACTTGTAAACACAGAGCCTCAAGAAGGTAAAGGTGCTTGAACTTCAAAGTTGGTATGTTGGTAGTTCACTGTAAGTACTTGATCCCTATTGCTCTTCATTGAGTTCAAAGATTTAAAAAGTACTTTGTTGTTTTAGTTATGTAAACACTCCCTTATGAGGGAAGACTGTTCCAGATTGCTTTTGTTGTCTTGCACAATCTCAGGTATGTAATCACAATTTGGTGTCATAAACTTTCTATCAATTTGTGAATTACCTCTTTCATGACCACACTTGTCATCAATGGTGAGTGAATGACATTANNTCTTGCATTTTGTTTTTCATTTGATATGGTCCCTTATCTTCTCCACTGGGCTGCTTTTGTTTGTGATTTGTGTGTGTATGAAAAAATGAGATATCACCAAGGAATCACAAAGTCATTTAACTTTCTGGTTGTCCTGAATTACTGTACCCTGTTCAGTGTGTGATTGACATCAAAGACACACTGTGCCCACAGTGGCTATACGCACATCGTACAAGGCAAGGTATGAGTCAAACGACTGTTGTTCCAGTTCAAATTTAACAATTTCTGAGCTTGATTTCTACATAAAACTTTGGAGTGTGATATATAAGACAAAATTGTAAAGGTACAGAGGCCTTTTCTGGAAGAAATGCTTGTGATTTGAACTGGTGACATGGAAAAGAAATTCTGTGTGCATGTAATGTGTTGGCTGCAACAACCAAGGAACTGTAATTTAGGAGATACAGTTCATCAGAAAGTTTCACTTATGCTAAATCTGTTAAATTTTCTTTGGCGTGACAAGAGTTTCAATTCGTAACAGATGATCAAGGCTTTCTTAGTCTGCCCTTTACTTTTGTGTGATATGTCCAATTTCTTGTTGGTATCACGTAATCTCTATTCATACCTGCTTGTACCGAATGACTAGGATTACACAGACCAGTGCTTTGATGCCAAGGTTGTTGATGAAAAGTTTAAAGTTCTCTGGAAAATGCATCTGCTTGATGATCAGTCAGCTGATGTTATGATTGTCTGTCTGGAAGTACGGTATGGCATCTTACAATGTGATAAAGATGTCTGGTTTTGAATATCTTGGTATTTTCAAAGCAAGATCATAAATATGTAATAAACATATTGCCTGAGTCAAGTAGCCACATTGCTTCCCCTTAAATGGGAAGACGTACATAATGGTATCAAAGATTTTTTTGGTTTAGATTTAATACTTTATAAGACAAAGCAAACAGTAAGTGCTAACTGAAGTGAGAGCAGAAATTTTTCAGAATCTTTCAAATTGTAATCTTCGCGACGCTTTCAACCCGAGTACCATCACCATAATCACACCAGCCGAAAAGATGACACAGCAAAGCAGACAAGAAAACCGGCAATGAAGGGCAAGCACCAACGTATTACTATTAAGTTTCTGGGCAACTATCATGGTCTGAACTTTCATGGAGAACTTAAAGAGCAGAGCGCCATGGATGGACGATGCATGGTCGTAGTATCATGCTGTGTTGTCTTCACTGTTAATGCAGACAGCCTTCATGTCTCACTGGTCATGAGGGTGATGTTGTTGGGGTTGCACAACTGGAAAAAGAAAGTTTCACAGATAGCATTCCAACTATTTAATCAAATTGTCTAATGATCTTGGTTCCTGTGGCTGAGTAGTTTTGCTGTTTTGTATTCTCTTTTTTTTATTCCTTACTGAAGGATGGCAAGGAATATTTGCAATAGTGATGGTCTGTGTGTGGTATTGATGATTCAACTTTAAAATTGTTATGTTGTTTACCATTTGTTTTTCATTAATATTTGCAAGGAATCACAAAGTCCTGTGACTTTCTGGTTATATTCATGGCATACATGCTGGCTTCTTGTACCATAACCAGTAGCTCTATGGTAGGACCAATCTGGCTGTTTTGGTAGGGGGTTTACATCCATGATCAATCCAAGATTTGCCTCAGTTTGCAGTAATGGAGGGAGAAGAGGGAGAAGGATAAGATGGCAGGGGAGAGGAAACAGGAGAAGGGAAAAGTATAATGGAAACAGAAGGGGAATATACAGGGAGGAGGAGGGGGAGGAGAACGGAAAAAAAGAGAGATGAAAAGAAGATGGGAAAAGAAGAGAGTAAAGGTAGAGATAGAGAGAGAAGAGGAGAAAGGGGGAAGGAGAAGTGAAAAAGAAGAGAGGTAGGGAAAAGAAGAGGTGAGAGAAACAGGAAAGAAGTCAAAAGTGGGTAGAGGAAGGGAGAAGAGAGCCTTTTCAGAAAATCTGGCTGTCTGGTATTTGAATGTTCAGTGAATGGCAGTTTTGTTGTTGGCCGGGATTACTGTCTCCACTAATAATCAATCTTAAGTAGGTGTTGTTTGGACCTTCCTACAGATTTCCACATTGTTGATTAATGCATTAGAATCCCTGAAATAGGCATAAATTTCCAACAATTTTTAATATCGCTTCAAGTTAATACGATTAAGTCACTCCCATGGCTCCCTTTCCTTCATGTCGTTGAACACTTCTTTCCTTAATAAGATTGAAGGGGGAAGGGAGAAGGGAGAGAGGAGGTAGTTGCCACAGGTGATCAGTTTCTATGACAACCCTTTGGACATCTTCTCAGCAATAGAATTGGTTGATATATGTTGAACATGCAATGCAAGTTTGTATCATTGGTGAGGGCAGTATTACAACACACAGTGTACACTTGCACCGCAGATACATAGACACTGATGAGTAGCGCTGTCTGCACAGCCGAACACTAATATTATGACCACAGTAGACTAGTGATAATGAGGCAGTTAAGAATTAACAATGTTCATACCGTTCGAAATCATACCAGTAACATTTAGGATTCCCATTCTCAATGTTCTGGAGGACTTCCTAATAATTGAAGTAGTTATTCAAATATTACATTACATCACTTTTTGCTGTTGATGACATACAGCATTGTCGCTACAGACTGGAGTAATTGAGCATAATATCATTTGTGTCTATAGATGTGTGTACTGTGTAGGTGCACTTGTCTGTGTGTTCATGTGTGTGATGCGTGACATCTCAATTCCAATGCAGCCATTGCTGAGGTGTATCCCATGGAGTATTTTACTGTAACATATTCATTTTTAGAAAAAAGTTGAAGGTCAGTTAAACTCAGTTATATGAATTTGTGAAAACTGACTGGTAAAAATTACAGTATCTCAAGAAAGAAAAAAAACCAAAACTACAGCCAGCTCTCATTTAGTATGGACTATGGACCATGGATGAAAGTTCTAAGCCTACAGTATTTTACTTAAGTCAAGGTCAAAAGTAGTGTGGGGTTACTATGCTAGCCTGTTGTGGTTGTGAAACCCTTTACATTTCACTGTGGAGGGCTTCACAGGTATTGCATTGACATCTATGCTATCACAATGGACTCTAATAGTTTGTGTCCTGTAACACCATCACATTATGTTATGAAGAAACTGCTCACTAAATTACAGCATTGCTTTTGGATTCCTCGCTAAAAGTGGACAAGGTAGTCAATGTGGTCATGATGTATGTGTGTGCATGTGTAATGCCTTGGCTTGTAGACATGTCTCAAGAAGGAGGGAACAGTGACTGACACATCAGAGTTGGTTTGTAGGTAGTCTATACTGAGGAAATGAGAGATACCTATTGTTTTTCATGGAGGTCAAAGGTCATTTTAGGTCACCAGAGTTTGAAGCAAGAAAACCTATTAAGGAAGGTGTGTATCAAGAACCGAATGTTGGCCAAACATCAAACTGCTCACATTGATAATTCTTTTCCATTAGGTGTTCTCTATAATTTAAGTTTTTTATGAAGGTCATTTGAAGTCAGTAGAGTTCATAACTTGTAAACTTGTAGACATGTTACCTTATGAGGTATAAGGTGTTCTAATTTCAAAATTAGTGTCTATTGTTATTTTATACTCAGTGAATGTCATCAAGGAATCTGAAAGTCATTCAACTTCTGGTTCATCTGTGTTGCATTCTGGTTCATTTATCATAATTTCTAAGTAAAAGATTCATGAATTTGCCAAATTGGACTTGGTCGTTCATCCAGACCCTCCTCAATGGCGTGTCTCTTACAGTGGTCGACTTCTGCCTTCAAAAATGCAATGAAATTTGCTGTAACCTTATTCATTGAAAGTTTGGCAGATAAACTTCATGTATTAGCCAGCCTCAAGCTGAAGTGAACAGACGTCAGAAGGGAAATGAATAGACTGAATAGCCTCTACTGAATAGGATTAGCAGGTGTCTATACAAGTCAGTTGGAGGTTGGCTTACTCGAAGTATATGTACCAAAGGTTTTGACTTTCCTTGTTACATGTAGCTGAAATTACCTGTTTAATTACGGATCATTTTCATTACTAGTGAAGAAGGGGAAGAAGAAAACGATATAAGTACTTCATCTTTTCCTGTTCGATTTGTCTTTTTAGTAGTTGAGACGCTGAGTTCAAGAAGAGTCTCGAACTATTTAGTTCTTTCCTGCCGCCGACCTCATTTTGAGCAGACACAAATTGCGGACAGAGATTGGTAGTATGGATGTGAGACTTGCGCAATACGAACTGGAGGGCTTTCATAACATGTGAGGGCAGACTGAGGGCAGAAAGAGAGAGTCATACAAAGAAGTTTATGATCCCTCTCAACTTGGATGCAGAGTTCAAAGATGTAACTTGGCTAACAGCTTCACAGCATGAGTCTGGCTATCATTAGTCAGTGGAAGTTTTTTTTTTTTTAAAAAAAAAAAAAATGAAAAGTATGATAAAGAATGAGGGAGAGAGGGGAACAGCAATGTTAACCATGACAAAAGGCATGTGAAACAGCGACTTATTGAGATTGTAAGGTAACCGTTGCAGTCACGCAACTGTGCAGTGTAACGGGAAGGTTTGCTGTACTAAGTGCTGAGACCACTCTGTTGACCCAGAAGTACTCTAGGTTTCAAATTATAGCCACACTGTTGAGGACTCTTCCACCGTGTTCAGTGTTTGTAAAATATGGGAGAAATTTGTCCCGGTGAATCATCCTGTTCAGTGTTAAACCCCTAAATTTAGTCAGTGTGGCAACTGTGTTGATTCAAGATCTTTTTAGAGTTTGAGCGATTTATAGCATGCTTGACATTGGGGACAAGTTAAGTACTGTCAATGGAAGTATAAAACATAATACCCTCACTGGAGTCTTTTCAACTATCAAGATGCACATATTTGACTTTCCTGTCACTTTTTGCAGTACTTTTGCAACTGTTGAATTGGTCATGAGTGTAGCTCATTTAGTCTGAGTGGTTGACAGGGCAGTCTAAACGTATCTGTTTGTGTCCGGCTGTTTGATATGGTGAAATGCCTCCCTTAATCTGTCACAAAAAAAAAAAAAAATGCACCAGTAGTTGAGGAAAATTAAGACCATAACTACAGTAGTGAGTATACAGTGTTTTTGAATTGGGTCATGGTTACCACACTTTTCGCGCAACTGGTACATGTAGAGCAGTCTTATGTGACACAGCAGAAATGTTGATTTTGTTGTTTTGCAACTTCTAGAAGATGATTTACTTACCTTCGTTGGAAATCAGGAATCTTTCACAGATTTGAGGTGAGGTATCTGCTGACGAAAATGGTGTGAATAGAATGTCAGTGATTGCAGTTCTAATCAAAAGCAAATAGTGACATCGCCACAAGCATGCAACAGTACTCATTTCATGTCAGGTGTGAATGTTTGTGTTTCACCCGGTGGGGGAGGGGGGAGTGGGTACTGTACATGCCTTTCCTGTTGGTGTTTTCATGTCAGTTTGTTAATATCCATGTGGGCCTCACTTCCAGTACTGTTATTGTCACTTGTTTCCTACTCTACATGAATTCGTCTCCTTCCTCTATGTGGTGAGTGTATAGCAGTTACTGGGATTCTGACAGGAAGAAGAGGGATGGGCGTTAAAAAAATCGGACGAGGAACCTGGTAAGAAGGATCATGTAGGAAATTTCTTGAGATTGGGTAGTTATCCAAGCTGCATTCCTCTACAAAGATGCATGGGACACTTCACCTCCCCCCCTCCCATTCGATGTTCAAATTTGGGGTATCTCTTGGTTGAGTGAACATTGATTGAGTGGGGGAGGGGGTGAGAGGGGAGGGGTTTGTGAAAGATGAATGGATCTACTTCAATATTGCTACATTTTTGTGCAAGTGTCCCCATCATTTTTGTCAGGATTGTAGATGTGGGGGGCAACAAGTAACTCTCTTTTAGTGTTCAGTATTTTGTTATTCAATAACTTCCTACTATTCCAGACAGGCCGATCTGGCCGCATGCCCGCCTACCTGCCTTTTATCAAATATTGAACGTATGGAACAGTGAAAACCACAAGTTCGCAGTTCAATGACTCAATGCAAACGAAGGATATGCAATATGTACATCTTTCCCTGCCAATGCTGGTACCACAGTAGCACATACAGTAGTACATGGATGGATGGATTGCTCTCTGTTACATGTTTGATCATCAGGGGTGATGTAAGGGTGGGCGGCCTTGTTGTCACTGTAACTCAACAGTTTTTCAGATAAACATGTTTGGCTTAGTTAGTGCCTCTGCTGGAATTCTTCTTGTACACAGCTTTGCACAATGAACTTAACCTGTGACAATGATGCTCTATTGAGAAACAGGGTTAACTAACATTGGTTGAACTTTGAGAGACCTCGAGGCCAAAAGGACAGTTCTTAGAATCAGAGCAGCTGGAATTTTTTTTTTTTTTTTCAATTTAGTTTTTGATTCCTTGCCG
>VJOZ01008661.1:0-12983 GCA_009801055.1 Stichopus horrens | reverse complement strand
ATGTTCTAGTCACGGTCGTTATTTGTATTTTTGTGGTGGTCCACTAATGGTGAGTAATGACTTAAGGTGGCCTCCTTAGCTACGACCCTGCTTAGTCTTATGAAATTTTAGTCAAGCTGTCAGTGAGCATCAGGGTGCGTGGTGTGAATCCTGCTGAATTCCTCACTCCTGAGAATTCCTCACTCCTGAGAAATGAGTAAATCCAATTGCCCTAAACTGCAACATGCATTAATCCACCAGATTGGAAAAGTTTGCTATTGCAGGGGAGAAATTTCTGTGCAGAAATAAGAACGAAGATTCTTGAGCCATGCACAAAGTAGAAAAAATGATCACCATGTTGTGCAAGTTTAAGGAAATCTTCCATCGTCAGCGCAATCCAGGCCTACTACCAAGAAAAATTTTTTTTTTTGTGTGTGTAGCAGGACCACTGATGATAATTCTTGATGTAGCCTGCAATATTCTCCCTGTGCAAAATGCAGTTCAGAAATGTATATCGACCCTCTCTTGAGCTGCCATACCATTGAATTTTTTCTGACGGTTTGTCCATGATTTGAGAAAATATAGAAGAAAAAATTCACTTTTGGCCTCCTAAATATGTATGATTCTTTTGGTAGACCACATAGGGCATATGTGTAGATTTCTCTGATATTATCAAATAGTCACAACAATCAATATGTCACATGACCAGTGTTTTGTAACCATACAGTTACAACTTACAGTTGGAGGCAAAATCCCTGCAGGGTTACTGTTTTTCTCATTTGAAGTAGAAACTTTGAAATTTAACCAAACAAAGTGAGTTAAATCTAAAATGAAAATAACTCAACTTAAATCACTTATTGATTCCTTGCCGAAGGCAGGCAAGTAATCCATATGCGACGATCATGGTGTGTCTGTGTGTGTGACGCCTTGAATTGTATTTTGTAGACACGATAACTCAGAGAGCTAAAGTTGTTTGAACTCTTGCTTTGTAGGTAGTCCCTATTCTTTTTCAGGTCGGTCAAAGGTCATTTGAGGTCATCAAAGGGGAAAGTTTGAAAACTTATTAAGGAGGATATCTCAGCAACTGAAAGTTGCTGCATCTTCAAACATGAACTATTGGTAGCCCTTGATGAGTAGATGAATTCTTTTAAGTTTTGATTAGGTCAAATGTCACATAGAGTCAGTGGAGGATATAGCTTGAAAACCTTGTAAGCACAGTATCTCAATGAGGGAAACTTACTTGAACTTGAACGTTGGTATATAGGTTGTCTATTGTAAGTAGATGATCCCTATTCTCCAGGTAGGTCAAATGTCATTTGAGGTCACCAGAGGACAAACTCTGAAAACCTATTAAATAAGCTGTCTCAGCTACTGAAAGTTGCTAGAACTTCAAACTCTCATCCTTGGTTGCTCTTAATGAGTACTGTAGATGACATCTGTCATGTTTTAGGGAGGTCAAAGGTCAGTGAAGGTCATAGTCAAGAAACCTTGTAAACCCCTTATCCCTAAAGGAAAAGTTGTTGGAACTTCAAACATAGTGTGTAAGTTGTCCATTGGAAGTGGATGAGCCCTATTGTTCTTCATGGAGATCAAAAGTCATTTGATGTCACTAGAGGTGAAAGTTTGAAGACATGTATTGTAAGAAGAATATATCAGTGACTGATTTTTGCCAGAACTGCCCACTGATAACATTGGCCGCTCTTGATGAGTAGATGATTTCTGTCCTTTTTTTATGATCTTCAAAGTCACATGATGTTAGCCAGAATCATAGTTTGAAAACCATGTGGACATTGTATCGCAAGAAGGGTACGATGCATGAACTTCTAAATTGGTATGTTGGTTATCCTGTGGTTGTCATAAATATTGACAAGGAATAACAAAGCCCATAGACTTTTTTCTTGTAGACCACATATAGAATACAGTCTGTCACAAAGGCTTAAAACTCAGAATTTCACTGATGTTATCAACATTATGTCAGTGATGTCACATGCCCGGTGGTCTTTGGAGACAAAAGTCGCTGTATAGTGAAGTAAGGGAGTGAAGTTACGGCTTGGATTCATGTGGCTAAGTACTGCTGTAAGAACAGAACACATCAGTGACTGTAGTATTGGCACATGCAGTTAGGAGGATCCTCTCCTTTGGAAAGTTGAAAATAAGCCTGGATGCCATAGGCTCGACATGATACCTCACAACGTAGGCAGTCTATAAATTGCTTAGACAAAAAAAATTGTGAATAATTGTTGATGTCTTGCCAATTTTTGTAGACATCAAAGCTTTCTCTTTGATTCCTGGGAAGTTTACAGAATTTTTTGGAGGTTGATATTAAACCAGAGTGATTGACCAGTGTGGGGAGGTTACTGTATGTTGTGTGTGTATAGCTAGCAGCGACTCACCAATTATGAATGTAGCATGCATGTACGCATTTGCATACATGTTTTCTCCTTGCAATCATTGCTTGAACTTATGTAAAATTCTGCTAGTGCTAGAATTGCCAGCTAGCGCATACATTGCATTCTGTGGTGAACATATTAGAAGGTGTCACTTTTGGCACTTTTTCCAGTGTTAATGTGATTGCGCAAGTGCTCTAGCGGGTTAGGGCCTTACAGTGGTTAATGCGAAAGTAGGAACCAAACAATTTTGCTATTGTCAAAGAAGTGTGTTGCTAAATTTACTATTAACTGAAAGTAGGAATTATTTACAAGATTTTGTCTATGACATCTAATACCAAAAGATATAAATTTGTGTAGCATGGTACATTGTACTGTAGTTCTGGTACTGTACAGTAGTTAAGGGCTGACCATTGATAATTTTCTAGCTTCTTACTGTATCCTAAAGCTTTCAGTAAATGATACTCTGCAGTTGATGTCTAATGCAAGTGTGCAGTAGTTTCATGAAGTTCTACAGTGTAGTTTTGTGGCATTAAAGGGTACATCAGGACAGATGAAGAACATTCAGCCATAGGCACACATTTCTTAGTGTGTAGTTATTATTATTATTCTTACGTTTTTCTATATTCCTCAATACCCCACTAGTGCTTTGCGTAGTTGCCTTGAAATATGCAATGACCAAAATTCATGGTGAAAAATTTTAAAACTTGACCTCTTGTTTTGAAAATGGTAACAGTCCTCATTATGAATGTTAGGCCACGCCTTCAGTACGGGCTTGCACACTTATGTATTTTGTCTGTTCTGCTCTGAGAAAAACCCTGCATGATTTATTGCATTATCTCCACTGCAGAACGTTTGTGTATTCAAGCCTTGAATTCTCTCTTATCAGGTCACTTGCTGGATGGGAACTTGTTGCTTCCATAGTTGAAACTAACAACGAAAAATTGTAATGTTGCGACTTATGCTTCGTTCAGTGTACATTCATACATGTTACGGCATTACTCAATTCGGTACGATGTGTGTGTATAATAGCACGCAATATACTGTACAACACGTGTGCTACTCCCCTTCACATGTGTGCGTGTAGTGTACAACTGCGATCAGCTGTTGTGTAGTGAATATGCATAAGGCCCTAGTGCTTCATTTTCATTGGCCTGTTCAAGCAAGGTTCGTTGTGAGACTGAATAAGTTTTGTCTGCAGCACATTTTAGATTTCTCAACGTTTTGTTGATATTTATACTAAAATACAGAGAGTTTGGATGGAATTGACATTTTGAAACTCAATAGTTTTCCCTTGGTGCACTGAAACGATTGACAATATAGTTGGAGATGAATTTTCTACGTTTGCAGTTTCTTCAAACTCACATCATCACTTTAAACACAGACACTCAAATTTGATGAAGTTTACATGTCTGTAACATTCTTTTTATTTGTTTCACAACCAGATTTGCAACCTTTATCTTCTAATTGACAAAGATGCCAGTTTAACATGTAGACATTGTACTCTACAGTAGTATGGATACCCTCTTGTAGAAATTTTATGTTGTACCCATGAACAAGATAGAAGTTAGAACAGCTCCATGCACTAACAGTGCTTTCTCTTGATTGCTACTATTTGTGCTAGTTATTCCGATTGATTCTGTCAATAATATCATGAACTTGGAGGGTACAGTTTTGCTCTTTGAATTAACAATTTGTAGCTCACTAGAACTTCAATTAATTATCAGATAGTAGCTGCCACAGTTGTTGTTTTTTTTATGCAGGCAGACAGACAGTCAACAAAGAACCGCTCAGTTACCGTAGCTGTCTGCCCTTAAAATTCAACAGTAACAATTGCTTGGATGATAGATGTTTCATCCATAAATTTCTCTCTAAATTAGTCTGTTACTTAGAGAAGGCAGAAAGAAAAAATAAAGGACAAAAGAGGCTCTGTGTTGATATATTTCTTTATTCATGCTATTCATGCTAGAATTGTAAAGGGCAAGTTCGCAAGACTAAGCCATTTCCTGTTACATGTATGTATGTATTTGAGAAGTTATTGTACTGGCAATAATTTTCCTTCAATAGAAATCTGTAATATGTACTTCTTGTAAAAATGCATGTGTTGTATCAATCAGTCCTGTCATAAACAGGATTTTTTTTGGTTACCATGGCAACACATTGGTAATTTTCCATGTTATTGTCAGATGTAAACAAAGTCAATTGGTCACTTCTTTGTATAGACATAAAGGTTTCGTAAATGTAACGTACATTTAATTGCATAGGGAAGTGTATTGCAAACTCTGTCCGGTCACACAATGATGCTGTTGGCTTTGTCCCAGGGTTAAAGTCACATGTCTAGAGGAAGTCCAGTCAAAGTCTTCAGTTTCTGTCTTGAGTATTAAAAACGTGTGCAACAGGATACATCGAAGAAGGGAAATGCATGGCATACATTTTTTTTCTCTGCCCTTCCACCTTTTTTCTTTCTGCGCATTTCGAAGTTCGTGCAGAAGACTGAAGGTTTTTGTATCATCACTTGTCAAGTTTCCATTTCTTGGTTGTATGGCATTAATCAAAACTCAGTACGTAGATGTTCAGATAATAGCAATGGATGTTTCGGGCAGCTGAATTTATTGACATCTTTGTTGCGACTGTGTCATGTTCCTCAATAGGTATCAAGGTTATCCATTGTTGTTAACTGTTTCTCACTTCCTCAGCCAGCACCCACATCAGCATGTGTGTTTACTGTACATACAGTATGTACTGTTCAGTACTGTAGTCAAGGCCAGTCAAGGCAACAGTGACTCAGTTGATGCACTTGTACTTCAGTCATCTTGTTGACAGCTTTAAGTCACAGTGGAATCAATGGAGCAGTTAAGCGTCATCTTGTTTGCAAGATGGTAGAGTAGAGCAGGCACTAGAGAAGAAATAAAATTTCCACAACTCATTGGGTGTGGGTATTCCTGAGTGACACTTACCCCTTACAATGCATTCAAAAGCAAAAGCAGGGGGTGATAGTAATGTCTACAAAATGAATTCATTCAGTTACGTTGGTTTCATTGGCCGTGGCAGGGTGGGATTACTGGCTGCCATATGGATTTTGGATGTAGGTGGATGTCGCGAGTGCTAACATGATGTACCTTTGCCCCGCTTTGTCTCAAGATTCAGACAAATGCACATGACATGTTTCATCGCTGTAATGTCTTTTTCTTTTCACAGGAAAGTAAAATTCCCTCCAGACTAGAATGGAAACATGAGCAGGAAGGACATTCCCAAAACATCTAATAGGGAAGGGAAAAAAGTAGTAACATTCACTAGTTCTGACCCATCAAAGGAGAAAGAATATCCTAACAGAACTATGGTGCATGGAAACACAGATGCCCAGAAGCTGGGTAGTAGGGGGAAGTCAGAACAACCCCACCCCACAGGAGAGAGCCAGCAAGCAATCCCGACTCCTGGAAATGTTCATGTTAACGGAGAGAGTGCTCTGTCAGATGATGTAGCGGGTGAAGTGGATGATGACAGGGTGGATAAATGTGACGCAGGAAGTCACAAACCTGTCATCAATGTTAGTCAGGATCAAGTGCCTGAACTTGTAAATAGTTTCAATGGAAACACTGTACATAGTTCCGTAGTTAAAACTTCACCTGTACAGGATGGAGGTCATTTCGCAGTAGACGGCAGAAGTGACCGAATAGCTGGTGTACCTGCAAGTGTGCAATCAATTAGAAAAACAAGTTCCCAGGGTAGTGGCAAGAAGAAACAGGTGAAGATAGTGGAGCCAGATAAGGAGGAAGTGAGGGAGCCATCGGATGGCTTGGCCGCCAAGCCGGAGAATACCCTGAAACCCCCTGAAGACCAAGGAGAGGACGGGGATCTGGAGACGGTCGAGAATGCTATCGCCAGATCACCGAATGGACGTTTCATGAAGTTTGACGTAGAAGTAGGCCGAGGTTCTTTCAAGACTGTCTACAAGGGACTGGACACCGAGACTGGGGTGGCTGTTGCATGGTGCGAACTCCAGGTATGTAAAAAAGGGTAGGATGAAGTTTGGAAGTGAACTGTTCGAGCAAACAAAAAGTTCAAAATTCAAATAAATAATTTGGGGAAAGGTATGCAGTAAGATGTCATTCCAGAAACAGTTCCTGTTGACATTCACATGGAATACTGCAAAGAATAGTACAGATGTGAATGGATTATTCAAATAAATTATGTATACCTTGGGGGCCAGGACCGTCTTCATGTTGTTTTAGTTTCGAACTGTCATGTTTATACCACACTGTCAAGTATGATGCGTAATTATATGGTGCTGCATTCCTAAGGACGATTAAGTTGATCTCTTTATTGATGTGCAGAAAGAAAGCACAGTCGGTCGCAGTAGACTTGTAGAATTAAAACTGTGTTGTGTTTGTTCAGGACGTGCACTGCTTGTAGGTCATAGAAAGATGTCAGCCATGATTCAGAAGTAGTGCAAAATAGTTAGCATGCAGGAAATGATAAACAGTACACAATTTTAATTGCCTCCTACAGGATGTGAAGGGCTGAGAGGGGACTGTTTGGCATTACTGTGGTGTCGAACAGTTTGAAAAACACCCATAAAACTTTTCAGACGTGGACTGCATGATCATTAGACCCACCACAAATTGTTTTGCAGGGAATTGACCACCTACCATTTGCATAGCCATACTTAAGGAAACCATCAGATACTGGCATATTGCAGTACTTTCGTGACATAATAGGTTAAATATGTGTACTTCATACAGGGTGGTGGGTTGTGGTGGATTTTTATACAGGGTGGTTGGTTGGGGGCATATTGCCACACAGATGGTGGCCTGTGAAGCAGGCCTCCTGCTTTTCAGAAACTTTAACATTGTAACTCATTATTTCAAAACTGCTTGAAATCAGTAGTTAATTTCACTTGTGCATTCCTTGGTGCAAAGCGCTCTGTGCAAAGTCCCATCTTTGATGTGGTGCTTTGTAAATACTGTTCGTTCAATGTGTTGTGATCTTTGCCCAGTTTTAATCTTAGCCATGTTACTCATCAGACCTATGGAAATGAACATATTCTGTGGTAATGAACAGACCACCTGGTACTAGTGTTGGTTTCATGAAATATTACCTGTGTGTGAAAATTCTGCATCCTTACAACAGTGTCCCAGAAACTGAGCTTTAAATGAGCTCTCCCAAAATTTCTGCTGCTACTTCACAAGATATGCATAAATTACTCACTTGAACAGATTAACAAGTCATCTACACGGTTCATGTGGTAGTATGCAAAGGAAAGTACTTAACATGCACAGTACAATGGCATTGGCTCACACGTCATTGTTACATGGTCTTCATTGAATATATTGTACATAGCAAAAATAAAACCCATGACAATGAATCAAAACGAGAAACACATTGAGTCACGAACAGTGATTCAGCAACGCATAACTGCGAAGTTTAAAGCACTGTAGTACTGTGTGTTTACCCTATTGATGTGTGTGCCATAGCACAGTGTGAGGTACAATGATGATGTGTGTCCAGCCAGTGTTGTAAATCTTGTCAGCATAGTACTCGATTATCCACTAACTGTGGGCATAAATTAAAAATTTATGTATTTGCATTTTGTTCTTGTCATTAAGGGTGTGTGTGTGCATGCATATAATGCACCAAATCATAGTTAAATGAGTTTGATTTTAGCAGTTTGGACAGGGCCCACTGTACATACAGTAGGAAAATTTTGATTTGTTTTCGTGTTGTTTCAAACTTGGATTAGTATTGTGTGTGGCAAAAAGTTTGACATTACGCTTGTGCAAAAGAAGTGTTGCATTCTTTAGTGCTCTGTTGAAGCCTTTTGCAGTTGTTCTCTAGAGTTATCAGGACTTACAAGGCCTCTTGCTGATGATGTACAGGACTTGCAGTATTGATCAATAATTTGCTTCTACACCTTGCCATAAATACATAGGCACTTGTCACAGACTCCACAGGTGTTGTTCACCCTAGATAAGCACTACAGTACATGGTTCAGCTCTAGGTCTACATAGTACGTAATACACTCTACTGTATGTAGTGGTTGTCCAAGGTGCAATGCTGTGGATCTGTCTGCATAAGTGCAACGTATTCCATCTTGTGTGTTGTGCTGTAGTCTATTGCTTGTAAATTCATTTTCGTCTTAGGCTACAAGGAAAGGCAGGAAAAACTGGGAAATTCCTCAAATTTCTGGACTGTTGTGTCAGCCAGTTTGTGGTATATTTTAGGACAAATTGCTACTTTGACTTACTGTATGAGACTGAATGATCAGTCTTTTGTTTAGCAGTGGCAGCTACTGTGTAGTTGTGTTTTGCACAATTGACCATTAACCAGTGACAGTCACACAGGTAGAAGGTTCTTTCGAGCGCTGTCACTGTCTTTTTTACCCCCTTGGCTGCGATGGCCTCAGCACACCTTTTATATGATGTGGGACAGCTTTGCATTCCTCCCATACTTGTGTTCAGTTGGCCTTAAATCTCTCTGGCTTTCCACAACAAAGTTGAATGTACACCTTCATTATATATTCTGTCATCAATGGATATGCCCTCTGTTTATCTGGTTTGTCATATGGTACAGTACTTTGTGTTTCCTGTTGACTGTGCTGGACTTGAGAACTCCAGTGCGGGCTCTGCTTGTTTACAATGCAATTAACAATGCACAGTTAAAATTGGTTTTTCCTGTAATTATGCTGTTATTGGTACTAGGGGCAAAGCTTTTGTTTGATGTAAAGTGTTCTATTGAATCAGACACACAAACCCCACTCAGTTGGTGCCTGTAAATTTAGGGGTATTTTTGTTTTAAAAGAGAAAACCTTTGTTTTCCAGTTTACATTATTTGGAATATGTTGCTTTTGTTATTTCAATATTTGGACTTATTTCCATTACAATACACCTATTTGAAAATATCAATGAATCCTTTTACAGTTTATCTTGGTTGAGTTTAATTAATATATGAAAAATTTGATTGTTCATAGTGAGCAAGTTAATTCATTGTTACTAGTCTACTCTCACATTGCACTGTGGAACAAGTACCATGCAAATTAGTAAAGATAATGCTATGTTGCCCATCTGTCTGTATGTGACAATTACTGACAAGTCATCCCAAATTAAGCATGCACACTTTCACTCACACACACATACAGTACACATACACACACACTTTGAAGTATTCTACAATTTATGGGGGAAGAATGATTCACTCTGAGTAAGGTACAGTGAACTATACTGTACTGTACTGCCCTATATAGTAGTGTGCACAGCTGATGGTGTGTTGTGTCATGTAATGGATGATTGACTCAATATCATAGTTGAACTACTGTATTGTTGCTGAAAGGATGAGGAGTGTGTGACTATGACATCACTAATACAGTGAGTAGGGTATATATGTGTGTGTATTGTATAATATGCCACAACATGGTTGCCATGTAGTGTATAAAAGATGAGCATAGTAAAACTGGGTGGGGGTGGTGGAGGTAGTTATTATAGTGAAACAGGACATACAGAGAACAGTAGAACATGGATCATAAGAAGGCAGTAAATATTGTCTCTTCATGTATACCTGTAGATATGTATGCAGCTATTAATATAAACACACCGTAAAGGTTTAAGAAAAAAGTAGCCATAAAATACAACAAGTTTAGATTGATTAAATTTATTGTGGATGCTTCATAAACTGTCTGTGGGCTCCTCCTCATTGTGATACTGCTCTGGAATGAAATGGTAAATATTAAATTGTTATTCTCCATCACTGTACATTCAAGATCAATTCTAAATTCATACAGTTTCAGCTACATTTGCAGTTTGGCAGGTTTGGTCTGACTTCTGACATCAGCGTTACAGTAGGTGTGATTAATGAGTAAAGTTAGTTGTACCAGGGAGTTCCATGCTGTACTCAGCACCTAGGATTATTTGGTTAACATCACAGTGTACTTTCAACAGTTTCACGGTAGATCTGTAAGTGGAAGTGTCAAATTGAAAAACTGCTCTCGCTATTGATATCTGCCAACTGAAGTCGTAATACTGTTTTTCCACAGAAGTAAATTACCTGACATGGCAGGATCACACTGTGAGTGCATGACTCAAGTGCCCTTTGCTCACATTAGTTTGTGATACACTCATAGAATGAGGCACTCTTGAAAATTTTATGTCTTGCCCATGTGTACATAAAATGATTGCGATCAATTTCAGCCGGTTCGCTTTCCAATGAGTCGCAACTTTTGCATCTAGTTCTTGCACGTCTGTGTCAATGTAGGCCAGCAAATCTGAGACTGAGTCACAGTTTGATTTGTTCAGCCTAGATTGTGACTGTTTGAATCTAGGGCAAAATGCAACACTGTAAAGCCTACATACATACTTTACAGCATTACACTCCCAGTTCTTATGCAAAATCAGCAAACTTAATATGTGGAGAGTGCACAGATAAAGCTACTTTAGTATGCCTTGTACCATGGGATTGTACTGTTATCAACACTTTCAGTGTTTATGCCTCCTTCCTGAGGTTGCGCAGTGGACCGCAACTCAGGATGTTTGCAGTAGGGATATGTTAAAAATGATGATTTTCTACATACTGTACCTTGTTGGATGTATTTCATTGCTTTTTTTCTTGATCACAATTTTACATGGTTAAATTTTGAAAGACATTGCACATTCTCCAAACATCATTCAGTGCCTGCAAGCCCCACAAAACAGAGTGAATTGCATTTCAGATACATATAAGGTGACATACTCTTTTATAATGTGATTTGCATACAACAGTATTGCTGTTGCAATCTTTCAGTATCACAAACAATGTCGATTTGAGACTTTGCTCCTGATATCGTTTCAATTCATTCATTTGTGAATTGACCTAAGTGATATTGTCTGTACACTTGTATAATAAAAGGAGTTTCTTAGCAAATAATATAAAGGGAAAAAGGAAATCAGACCTTACAGCTGCAATAAACTTAAATCTTAGTGTTATTAGTATGATCCTGATTTGGTGTACAATGTAAGTAAGCTGCACACATTCTACAGCTTTGACGCATATTTTGTTCAGGTGTGCATAATTGGTTCCCACCTGGTAGAGTAGTTTGGCAATTGAAGGACAAGTGAGCTCACGATATGGATTACTATACTTGCATTCATCACAACATTATTGTGTAGAGAGCATTCACATGTCGAGCAGTTGCAGTATTACCAGTACACAATATCTTGAATTGAGATGTCACAGCGATCCTTCATGCCACCAGAAAAACTAAGTTTGCTTGTCTCATTTGTGGCCGCTTTTCTTCATTATAAAGATCATTGACAGAGAAACATCTGAAATAGTGTTTCTCCTTCTTAAAGCATTCCTTCCAAAATTCATCAGTAAGAACAAGTAAAAAAGATGCCACTTCAATGGCAGAGAATCGTTAGTTTGTAATGCTCAGGACTTTGAAGCAAAATTCTGAACGTGGAACGATCCTCATGTAGATAAGCTGCTTTCGATTGCTACTGTATTTTTCAAGCTGTTCTCGTCGTAGATTATCATGCATGCGTGCAGATCTGTTTGGCAATATATGCCAGTCATCATAAAGTTTATGCTCCCCTTCCAAGTTCCACTGCTACATTGCCCTTGGTTTTGTATGGCACAGCACGTTGCAGCTCTCAGCTGTGAGGCATCAAAAAATTTTGCGTACTTATGTATGCACGATACACGCTAGCGCTGCTAAAAATAGTTCTCACCACTGGGTGAATTTGCCAGGATTGATAATTGTTTTCCCCTTGAATGTGTTAAAGCCATTTGGAAATAGTGCAGTTGAGCATGCACCATAGTTTTCATCGTCTTGCAACAAAGTAAATATCTGATCAACTTCTAATGCTATTCTTAAATTTGTGTTCGATTAGAGGAGCAGCTCAGAAGTTTTTTTATTTTTACTTGAATTCCATGAGTTTTACTGTGCAGTACCATGTATCTTGATTGCACACACAGAGATTACTGCAGTCCCAATTGAAATTAGGTGGTCAAGGGAACGTATGTCATACAGTATACTGTAACCAACATTAATTTGAATGGAATGACACTACATACTCATCCTGTTTAACATGTTGGGAATGTAGCATTGGGAGTTAGGGACTAATTAAGATGGGAATGATATGCATCTTCAAGTCATCTGTGATAGGTAGAGGAATCTCTTTTTCAGTTAATCCTCTTCACCAGTGTTTCTGCAAATCCTTATGACATGGTTTTGGTGCAGTTGATGAATGTGCCCACAGTTACAGTACATGCTGTTCAAATTGGCAATCGATAAATTTGTCCTGTAATGCATTATTTTGATCCAAGTGATATTTTTTTTAGAGGAAACAGTACACTGCTCTCCACTTTGCTGAGAGTTTATCACTTTGTGAGAACTCCAGTTTGTGCTTTGTCAAATTCTATGTTGTCTTTTGTCTTAAAGATCTCTGTAGCAGTTGCATCCCTCCCTCTCCCCCATCTGATCATGGTTTGTGTGCCACCTTTTAGTTTGACTATCTCTATTTTATCTTGCCCTCTCATAGTAAAGATCTAATGTGTGTAATGGATATTTTTGAAATATTCCGGCAGCTTGAAGTTCTAAAGAGTAACATATTGAACTTCCCTCATGTTTAGTTTTTTGTTTAGAATTTA
>VJOZ01008651.1:0-10297 GCA_009801055.1 Stichopus horrens | reverse complement strand
GTGTATAGGGATAATGTCAGATAATTTGATATTTTCACTGCTTAGTGCAATGATTGGTGATTTGTAAATTTTATGCAGTGTAGAAAATAAAGTGACTTGTAAAGTCTATTGTATAGTTCAAAGCTCGTGTGACTTGTAAAATTTTTCGTTCAAAGTTGATATGACTTGGAACATTTACTAAGAAGTGCAGAGATGATATCACCTGTAAATTTTAGTGTTTACAGTGCAAAAATGTGGTATAAATAATTGTAAAATATATTTTGTAGTACAAGAATTGAATAATGTTATGGTGTGGTGCAAAGATAATGTGACATTACCTTCAGAATGGTTCTGATAATGAGGAAGAATGGAGAAATGAACAAATGCATTTGACCGTAATCATGACGTGATTCCTGTTGATGTTGACGTCATACATTAATGAGAAGACGGCTAAAAAAAAAATTAAAAGCATTGCCCATACAATGTGTCAGGATCAAATCACTCAGTTTCCTCCAAACACGATGGATAGTATTGGTGTCACTAAGACAAAACCAGATTGCACAAATGGATTGTGGTTTTGATGATTTCACTATAAGAATTTTTATGGATCTGATATATGATGACATATGTATCATATGTCTCAACATTCACAACTGCATAGGCCTACAACTGATGCAACACGTACACCTTACATATGAGATCGTAGCTTAAGGTTTCCCTCCTTGAGATATCGTATTTACTAGGTTGTCACAATTTGATCCCTTATGACCCCAAATGACCTTTGACTTCCACCAAAACAGTAGGGTTCTTCTGCTTAATGTGGTACGTCCTACATACCACATATGAGATCTGTCGAAGCCTCTCTACTTGAGATGGTGTCAGTTTCAAGATTTTCACAGTTTGAACCCTTTTGACCCCAAACAACCTTTGACCAACACCAAAAACAATAGGGTTCTACTCAACGTGGTACACCTACACACTAAATATGAGAACTGTCCAAGCTTCCCTTATTGAGGTCAAATAGTGAAAACCTTGTAAACACAGTATCTCAACTTAAGTTTAGGATTCATGAAATAATTCCTCATCATAAATTCATTGAAACCCCAACGCATTTGCACACTCTGGGTATGTTATAAAATATGCTAAACGGAGATAGGCTATGAAAAAATACAACTGGTATTTCAGATTTTCAGATATCGTCACTTCGGAACTTTCATAGGCCTATGGAAAATTCAGACTTTATTTCAGATTTACTGAGAAATTTTTCAGTTGCCAGGTAACCTTAGACAGAATCTACAGTGCAACATTAGGCATCGCTGAATGCCATAAGTTGTATTAGACAAAGATATGAACAATTCCAACTGGTATTTCAGTTTTTCCGACTACCGTCACTCCTATAGACTGAAGAATGGGCATTTCAGATTTAATGAGAAATTTTTCAGTTAACAGGTAATCTTAGACGCAATCTTGTGCAAAATACGCATTTGGCATCTTTTTATGCAGATACGAAAAATTCCAACTGGTATTTCAGATTTTCCATCTTTGACAAATTTTGGGGATGAGACCCTCACACACATGTTCCATCCTCGGTCGCGACTACCTCGAGTATATGACACATAGGCACTAAGAAGATTCCCCAAAGAAAATATCTGCATTGGAAATGGACATGACCCAAAATCGACTACAATTTGTTCAAGGGTACCCTTGCATGGGGGCAGTGACACACCATGGTGTAGTTCCTAAGAGGTGGATCTTCGATATGAGACCTGAATGCGACTGATAACTTGCATCTGAGCCGGATTAAAACATCCCCACAAAAAAGCCAAACTAATTTACGGAGAAGAAAGGCGGCGGCCGACAGACACACTCCCCATCGATAGATGATGAGTGAACCAAGGACGATATGCAGACTGAAAGAAGTTAATACTGGCGATATAAAGTGCAACCTAATTAAGAAAAGCTCTTTTAATAACCTTTGACTTTGTATATCATAGCTATACATATTTGTCTGAATTGCCATAAAAGACAGATTGAACTAAGTTGCATGAACCTCCTTTCCTTTTCCATTTTTCTCTTATACTTCTATTTTCAACGGCGAATTTCTTTGCAGAGGGCGTTCTCCACTCTCTTTTTCAACCAACTAGCTCGTGCTCAACACGGCAGTATTTTGCTGGCTCACCGCTGTTCAAATTCTGCCAAATTTCAGATTTTGATTACGTCGGTCGGCAATTACTAAAACAATGGTATTTTTTTACTGTTCATGATCGAAAGAATTAAGAAATTTGACCCCATTTTGAAAGAGAAAATGATTGTTACTTCATGTGCCAGTGAACATGTGCACTCAATAATCTAGCCTAACACTGAGTTACGGTAATCTTTGCTTAACTGCGTTGACATCATCTGTCTTCCTAGCGTTAAGTATGTATATGTACTATGAACATAATGTGGTATCGATGTAGGGGTAGGTAATATGCTTAACACTAGGACGATCTGTGGCTTGTACCAACTACGAGCTAAGTATAGTAGTTAGTACTTAGTCTAACAGTTAGATCCCAAGTTTCGCGCACCTCCAAAAAAAAATCAAAAGATATGCAGAAAATGCATTGGCCAAAGTAGCTTGACAAAGTTATGATTACTAGTAATACTAGGCTAGGCGTATATCACATTTGGTCGGAGGCCCATGTAATGACTTAGACTGCCGAAACAGTTTGTTGAATGATCAAAATTAGTACCAAATGATCTTTGCCTGAAGTTGTTATGCCGCCCTAATTTTGTCAACTTGTCTTAACTGTACTGCATTGCAATTTGCACAGGATTGTGTGTAGTGTGTTTAGGCATAACTTTGGCTGTATTCAGGTGCTGCCTTAGTGCCTCATGTTACAATTTTTCAAATCATGATTTTGATCATTCATTTGACTTAGTCATGACCATTTTGGTGCTAGCTAATTCACAGGTAATTGCTGTTTGGCTAGGTTTACGTACATGAGGTGTGTGAAGTTAGTCAGGATTACGTATCAGCTATCATTAAGGTAGGGAAATGTTGGTTAAATAAAATAGAAACATGTCAAGGTGAAATTCCTTCCAGCTGAGATAAAATTATAATTAAAAGGAAGTAAAGACTTGTTAAAATAGGAGCGTTAGATTTATAAGGATTTGGATTTCCAGCAGCTAGGTTTATATGTTCACACATATGACTGGTAACGGTAACAAAGTGACGACAAAAGAGGAATCTTTGAAAACCGCACAATTACCCTTCCGTTCAGTCTTACCAATGCAGCGCAGATAGCCTACACCAAATAAGCATATAAATCATATACACAGTTTGTCCATTTGAAGGGCTTTTTCCAAAAATGTAGTTTTTGTCGGTGACTATCAGCTGCGTTGTAGCTGCCATGAAAACACTGAGTTAAATGCCTTGGCGTATGACCACCTTTAGGCGCACTCCACTTGCTAAAATAGTGGTAAGATGGGACCAGAGCATACCTGAATAAATATGTGTACATCTGTAGCTTGTGTAGAAGTTACATTGTACGGCCCAAGTCTAACCTAAATTATGACGTGTATGATACGTATGTATAGACTAACTTACATGTAGCAAGGGGTCAATCCAAGGACTTGGTTGATGCTCCTGACAGGAATCCACTTACTAGGCCTATCAGGGGTGCCCAACCTGTGAAAATTAAAAGAAAAAAAGGAAACTTGATGCCCAAAATGGTGAAGGTAGCAAAGATGTTGGAGTAACAGTAGAATACCCCTCCACTCAGAGGCACTTCAAGTAGGAGTGAATGCGATCTTGTGACTATACCGCAGGTTGTAACTATAGGCTGCTACTGTACCAGATTGGAAAATTTAGTATATTCATGGGAGAAATCCACCCTTCAGAAATAAGAGCAAATATTCATGCAATCTGTGCAAATTAAGAACATATCACCATCTGCTCAGTACTACTAATGAACTATTGATATCATTTTGTGTAGTAAGAACCTAACTGACTAAAGATTTCCAAACTGACCAACAATAATCCCAGTGGAAATTCACCAAAGAAGAAAGATAACCTCATGAAGTGCCGGAAAATATCTCTGCGCAGTTAAGAAATGTTCCATTATGGGCGTGCTACTGTATTGAACAAAAAAAGTAAATTTAAGAACCGCACATCACTGTAGTTTAAAATCTATGTCCATAACAAATATGTTTGGGTGAGATGCACTGTGAAAAGTTTGTGAATGTGGGTACAGTATGTTATTTTGAGAACATCACATCATTGCACAGTGCTGCGGTTCAAAGGTCACTAACACCAAGAATGTTCTGGAGTAGATTTGCTGATGTGCGATCTGTGGATGTGATGTGAATGAAGTTTGCCCAAATGTGTGTGTGTTATTTTAAAGTTAACGTATGTTGCAGAGACACAGTTACAAACTTAAAAGTTTTCTTCCAATATAGTGGAGTGGTTCTGCATTTTTCTCAAACTTTGAAAAATCATATTTCAAAAACAGTAAAAGATATAAACAAAATTTGAACAGATTTTCAATCAGGGTTTTACTTTGCAGCTCCTTTGAGAGCAGTTGTCTAGGAAATCATTGGTTTCTTACATTTTCTTGAAGGCAAGTTTCAAAGAACCCAGCAAAGGAGGACCGGCAGAAGAGGTCCAAGCCCACCGGATCAGGATCACCCTCACCAGTCGAAATGTCAAGAGTTTAGAAAAAGGTATGTTGTCGTTGTATTGTGTTATCATAGCAGCATCTATTTGATATGAATTTACTTTGATTAACACTGAAATGGCCAAACAGGCAGGACAAGAGCATTCACTGCATGTTTTTCAGTGTTTTCTTATTGGTATAAAAAAAATACCCTAGATTTGGCAGTCTGTGTCAGTCTCAGAAGTAATAGTTGACTTAAGTACCCTTGGAATTGTCTGACCTTTGCAACATCTGGATTTTCCTTGACTTTTTTTTTTTTTTGTCTTGACTTTTTCTCTTGTGATACAAATTACATGCAGCCCAGATGAATTTTAAGGTGTTGTTCACTGCATGTACCAGTGTTGCTGAGTATGGGGGTCTGCAGTTGTGTTTCCAAAACAAACAAATGGAGGGTGGAAAGCTCAAGTACATCTGATTGCCTGTTCATCTGATCACTACACATAATGCCAGTGAAAGGTCTTCTGTTGGAAGACGATAAATGCTGAAATCCACTTCTGGGATTGCACGCCCACTACATCGCACACTTTGTCTGAATTGGTTTGTGTTTTGCAGTGTTTCCTGGAGCACTGAAATGAACAAACAGCAATGAAATGTTTTCTGCATGTCTTAGGACATGTCTTAGAAAACTAGATACTGTAATGGCTAGTGAGTGATCTGCTTTATCAACATGAAGTTTGCAAGGGACGCCTTCACACTTTTTTGAGAGTTCAGTCCTGTGGCACATTCATGCACTTTTGGTTCCTTGTGTTAACANNGAATTGTAACCTTGACTGATGTCATACTTGATGTGTGGATTGTATGCTGAGTAGAAGACTCCTTTTGTTTGTGGTGGAGGTGAAAGGTCATTTGGAATCACCAGAGGGAACAAAGTGAATTTGTTTGGGTTGCTATTTGCAGTAGCTTAGCGTCCATTGTTCAAATGGTGACATAATTTTAGGATAATATAGATTGGTAGGAGGAGAGACCATAGTAAAATTAATGTCATTACTACTGTTTGCAAGTGTTGAAAGGTCAGAAATTGATATAGATGTCTCTCCAACAAAACATTTTAAGGGGATGACATATGGAAAATTTTGTACGTCTATGTGAAGTGATGTCCCCACTTGACATCAGTTGACCTTTGTGACTTTTCGTGATACATAGATCTTGTTGGGACAAACCAAAAAAAACATATCCTCCTATGGTGCTCCTAAGTCAAGGTATTGGCATTTTAGTGAAAACTTGTGATTTACATAAAAATAAAGACAACAGCACAGGTTGTGCTAAATGCAGACTCAGTGTATGCACACAGGTATATGCACTGGTATGCAAATAGTTGTCATTTTTGCTGTATCTAAGGTATGCACACACCAAACTGCTTTCTGTACTGTTAGTGCATGGGAATGGAGTAATTCTTCCATCCACATCTTTAGAACTTGGTCGATCTTGATTGTCAAAAAAAAAAAATCTCATTGTTATAAAAAACTTAGGTATGTGATAGGTAGGCTGCTAAATGATGGTGACCTTGATATATACCCTTGGCCCTGCAATTTCAGACCTTATGAGAGCCTGGGTTGAAACTTGAAACATCTTCACACAAGGAACCATAGTGCCCTCAGGCTGTTGTTGCTGTAATGATGCTGATGGAAACTTGTAGATGTCAGGAAACTGTCAGACACTTGAAAGTTAAAGGGCCTGACATGCTTCTATGACTAAAGTACTCCACTGTGATTAAGTTCAAGCATTTTCATCTGGTGGTCCAAGGGACAACTAAAATATGTATATGTGTAATGAGGTTGTCTTCAAAACGTTGTCCTGCCAAAAATCATGCCATGACTTACGGTATGTATTTCCAGGTTGGTCTACCAGAGACACTTTCATTGTACAGATAGCAATCTCATCCCATCATGTTTCAGATATTGCAAGCATTTTGCTGTAGTTTTAATTGGATGCAAGCGCTGTACCAACTTTGATCATCCGAATGACGACCTCGAATCAAAATTTGGTTGTCCTGTAGAGAATTTTGGTGTCTCGGTTGCCAAGACTACCACAAAACATCACCACTGCTCACATGGTTGTGAGAATAATGCCACTCATGCCTGTCAGACTTTACTTATAGAGAATCTTCTCAAGTATGCTTCCCATTGTGTGTGCTTCCTTCATGCAAACAAACATGCTTGCCAGAACCAAGACATCAAATGCTTGTCAGATGACTGCATCTGAGACACATTCTAGGAGTGCTTGTCAGACCAAGGCTTGAAAGATTGTTGCAATATATGCATGGGATATGGGGGGGGGGAAATAAATATCTAAAAACCATCAATGAGCAGTTTCTTTTGGTTTTTCAGGTATAGGGTAGGCTAGACTTGAAGCAACATGAATTATGTGATTATATCATCATGGCATCAGAAAAAAAAATTCTGTCTCTCAAATAGTGAATGAAGACCGAACATCAAGTTGTATCCTGTACACAGGATGTACTATTTAAACGCAACCTTTATTCCCTGAAGTGGGTTCACTGTCTTGACGTGAGCCCTGTTTTTACATTTTTTTCCGCTTCCAGTTTGTGCAGACTTGAAAGCTGGCGCCCTCGCCAAGCAACTGAAGGTGAAGGGGCCCGTCAGGATGCCCACCAAAACCCTCAGGATCACCACGAGGAAGACACCCTGCGGTGAGGGCTCCAAGACCTGGGACAGATACCAGATGAGAATCCACAAGAGAATCATCGATCTTCAGAGCCCCTCAGAGATCGTCAAGCAGATCGTATCCTTTGATTTAAAACAGACCCTTTGAAAAACTGGCTCCTAAAAGGTCAATTGGTAGAGTCATACTGCAGCTAGGTGCTAATATTCAAAGTGTCTTGTGACAGCATAGTCGCCAGACCCACAGAGACAAGGTGTCGGTGTTATCGGTTTGCAAGACCAATGTCCTGGGTGAGGTTGTAATTACTTGATCTCGTTTAAGGCTGTTGTTGGGATCTAATCAAAGTCCACCAAAGTAAACTACCACCATTTTGATCAAGTCCATGATTAAGACAATACAGAAAACAAGTCACACATGGGGTGTAGCTACAGCTCTGTAACTGAAATCCCCAAACGTTGTTTCGAAAGTGGTACAACCCGGCAGTAGCACCATTCGTTATACTTGTTTTCTCTTTTGCACTCTGGAAATTGCGACGAGTTTGGAGGATTTCTTGCAAGTTTTTCTGTAGAATGACACCGTTTTACATGATTTTCCAAGGCCGAAATTCACAGTAACCTACTTATGGAAATATCTGTGAAAAAGCATATTTCTAAGAAAAGCTAACTTTGCCAGAAGTTTTAAGGACAACTTTGACTTCTGATGCATTATTCCAAACCCTCCAAAAGCTTTCGTGTGTCAGTTATGTTTGTGTGTGTGCTGCCCATTTGCAGAGATTGTATCCATATTCTTTGTTTGCAAAACAATGAAAAGTAGGGAACAGCTCATTCCCCACGTGGCAAACTGATGGATGCATGTGCAGCATAAGCTGACATTGTCAGTTGCATTGCATCTGCTTTAGTGAATCATTTGTGCCACAATCTGATCAATCTAGAGTCCACTTACATCTCAATTGTGACGACTTTCCTCGTAAAGAGCAAGATTAGCGGAGAGGTAGCATTTTCAATTAGAAACATTTTTGATCTTTATAAAGTGTACTTGGTGAAATATGTCACCAGACAGAGAATACAATTTATAAGACAATGAAGCATTATTTCTATGGCTCCATTGCATGAATCTGAGACAAAGTTTTGCCTGACATGTGTATGATACAAGTAACCAAAAATCAGTAACTATAGTTTTTGCACGAATCAAATCAAAGAAAAAGGCTTTGTCTTGTTGCGATTGAATACAAATGTTGTACAATGTTTTTTTGTTCATTGTTGACATCACATCAGGAGTACCATCCACCTTGAAAATATTATTCTTCTATCGTCCACCTCGGAGTCTAAATCCTTTGAATTATGATTCAAACATTGGGAGATTCTGGAATTTTATTTGGGATGCACTACATTAATGCAGATTAATGTGAGAGACTGTCTTCCATCTGCAGGAGTAGCACAAAAATAATGCTCTCTGTATGTTTTCATGCCAATATCACGACAAGGAGAGCAACCGTGAGACGTCTGTGGTAGCATGTTAATGGTAAAATTGATCAGTGTTTGAGGTTCCACACACATGGCACCTCCCCCCTCCCGCCCTCCTGGATCTGCCGCTGAACAGCAGAGTAGTTCGAACTTCTAACTCGCAGAATTTGATCAGGAAAACCGGTCATGTTTTTTTAGCAAGGGAGAATGCTGGAGAGGTCAAAGTTGATTGTCATCAAGGATTCACAAAGTCGCCTCTGCTTGAACAGACAGTCAGTTGGTAATAATTTGTCAAGTGAGATTATATGAAACTGAAGGACAACATTCTTCCATTATAGAATCCAGTAAACGATACACTGATTGTTACGTAGAACAAAGGGTAGAACCTGCCATTTCTGTCACCGGTTTGTGGCCCTTATCCTAATTTTGCGGCACTTTGACCACCATTACTGATATTCAATATCGTTTGGTAGGAGGGAGGGAGGCTGAGGGGATAGTGCTTGCTTCGTAGAGATTGTTTGTCGCTTTTGAATTATTGCCCTTTTTCCTCGAGAAGACTCCTTCTTGAAACATGTTGCGACTGTAACAAAATACCACCAAATTTGACCACGTTGAAATCAGCTTTCTGAGATGAGCTGCAAAAATTGTGACTTTTCCACCCAGCATCGTGACAGTAGTACAATGTAGCAACTCTTAGCTTGCTTGGCAAAGCTGTCCTCTTACTTCCATTCACTTATGGAATTCTTGTATCAGAAGAAATCATCACGTTAGTGATGCTTGCAAGATTTTTTTTTATACATCATGTGCACACGTACAATATCCACTGGCCATTCAGAAAGTACTTGCAACTAATTGTTGAATAAATCTTCTAGTCGGCTGTGTAACTGCAGTTTCGTAGGGCTTGAAAAGTCTCAAACGAAACAGTGACAAGCAGAAACAAATGGTACACGTTTCTTTTTCGTGGTCATTTCTACTTTTGTACAAGTTTTCCTTAACAGTGACTCCAACCAGACGTCAATCAGCATCGAGCCTGGCGTGGAGGTAGAGGTCACCATCGCAGACGCATAGACTGATGACGTCAACCAAGTGACCGCGTCAGAATGCATCCTTTGCTCTGACCATGATTCAATATGCCTGGAATCGTTGAAAATGCTTCTGACTATTTCAAGCATGGTTGAATAAACTTGAATAGGAAAACACAGCTTGACTTCTTTTATCTTTGATCTTTGTGTTTGTTCTTTCTTATAGGTGATCTCTTTGGAATTGTCCTACTTTGTATCTCACATTACTTCTTTTACGTTAAAAAGAGAAAGTCATGAATTGGTTTTCAGAGAGAATCTTGAAGATAAACATTTCCTAGTGAAGTTTACAGTCAGTAATTTTCTAACCGTTGTGTCCTTTTCGTGAATTTTAAAGCATGAGTAAGCGTGAAAAAGTGCAATGTAAAACAAGAGGGCAATCCACGGAGTTGCATATCTCATCGCCAACATGCATTGATTTAAATACAGGGCATGCACACATGGGGTTGGTAATAGT
>VJOZ01008641.1:2515-14355 GCA_009801055.1 Stichopus horrens | reverse complement strand
TCAGTGGGCTATGCAAAATTTCAGAACTAGGCCTAAGTCGGTAATTCATTGTCAAGGCCTGTTTATTTATTTTTTACCATGTAGGGCCTTGTCCTATCGATAGGCCTAAATTGTTTGTGTTGTGGAGTTCTCTGTAATTGAAAAATACTAATCCGGTACGTAGTTGTATGGAGATCGTTCAAGATGGCCATGTATTACAGTCCTTAGTCCTCTTTACGATTTTATTGCATAAGGATTTGTTTGTGAACATCACAGCAGAATTCGACAAAGAAAGAAATCTAATTCCTGTAGGCTATCAAACCTTCAAAGGTGTTCAAAATATGCTACAGAAGCTTTCACCCGACACAATTCTGTTACTTAGGTAAGATTACCATACGTCAGAAGAATTGCCACTGACAGTACACTGTGCTGTTTCACGTAGATTTACATTTTACTTTTTAGCAGGATTAGGCCCTAGGCGTTACCTAGTTAACGTTTGATCTACGAACTTTAAATCCAACATTATTTCACTAGCACTAGTAGGCCTTTTTCATACTGTATTAGCCATTGTTTTGTGTAAGATACATAGCAGAATGAAAACACACTGTCGACCTACAGTTTTATTGTATTCATCCTCCGGTGATTGACCGATTGACCGTGGTTTAACAGAGTTGGGGGAGGGGACGGTTCCCGCGAGACCGAGGACCGTCCGCTAGGCCGAAATTGCATTGAAGCATATATGGGCGAAGCTGTAACTGGTTTGACGTGTGATCGTACGCTCAATAAGGTCCGCGAGACCGAAATTCACATAAGGTCCGCGAGACCGATATATGGGGATTTCCACTCGAGATATGAACGTTTGACTTTACACGACTTTTTATTAACTCATGACACCTTGTTTTAGGCTGACCTTATGGGACACTTAATAAACTTTTGTTACACCCATTTGAAATTATAGGACATCAACACGATCGTATGAACTCTTGAAATGTGTGTTTCTTTTATTTATTTATGGACCTCACAAATGAACGTAAGAGACCTTTGAAATGAACTTATGCGACCCCGTAGTGAATATATTACATCCTTTGGGGACGGCTGAAAAAAAAACAGTAAGTCCAAAAAGGAAGTTATAAGACGACAAGAAAATAATTATAGTAACAAAAAAAAAATCATTACAAAATAATTCAACAGGTAACAACATAACATGTTTCGATTCTTATTTCAAGGTCACCAATTGGGGCCATAAGCTTTCACCCCTCTCAAGGTCAGATGAAAAAAAGTGAAACCATCATCTTCTTTTCTGGAAATATATTTCAGAAACAAAAATGATAACCATTGAAGCTGACCAAACTTGCACAAAATAGTGCAAGTTGACTAAGTTATCGCCTCCCTTTTCATTGACATGCTTTGTCAGAGACTGGTAGAGCGATCGTGCCAATAAAAACTGAAAAGGGCCTACGTTACAACATTCAGCTTTAGTATTTTCTATAACGAATGGGATATCCTTGAGCGAAACTGGACCGACGACCTTCGGTCTCGCGGACCTTCGGTCTCGCTGGCGGTAACCGAGGATTTTTACCAAGTATGTATGAACTGGGTTTAACTGGTATTCAACTGGTTACAAGTGGCCGGATACTAACAGGAATCCATCTGGATCCAGTTTAACCCAGTTTGGGCCTAACTGGGTTCAACTTGAATTTTGACTGGCGAAATGTGTAACGAGTAACTTAAGGTGATTACTTGCGTAGGCAAAAAGCAAAAACATTGAAATTTCATCTCCAAAAGATTGGTAAGGTTTTTGATAACACCATTCAGACAATCTGAGAAAACAAATATAGGTTTCAGTTGGGTAATTTTGCCATATGATTTCAAATTCTTCTAACAGAACGACAAAAAGTGTAGAATACGGTAATGTAGTGGTTGGCAGTTTTCATTCAAATCAACGGTGTGCTTCTTTGACCAAGCCAATGGGAAGTATACTGCAGGGTTAGTAATACATATTCAGTTACAACTCAGGATCTCTGATGCCGTGGGTAAGGCTGTGTTCAGTTTGTAGGTTATTTGTAAATATATACGGTGTTTCCTTTCACCAAATACTACAACTCCTGATACCTACCAGGGAGTACGATTTGAGTACTGTACTTATCTTTTTGATACACTAGTGAGACTTTCCTGTTGCATATTCATTATGTAGGCGGTTATAGTAAGAACCGTAATTTTCAAACATGATTTCTGTTTTTACTGTTTTTTTGCCAATCCCGCTGCTTTTCAAAGTAGTCACTGTCGTTTTCCTTCATTAAAAGACATACAGTACTCCAATCATGTACAACCTGGCGTGTACATTTAAAAATAAAGAAAAAGTTAAGATCAAACATAATCTTATCTTTTTTGTTTTTCAGTGTACACGCAATCACTTTAACCACCCTGAAGGTACCACTAACAGAGTGTCGTTGTGATAAACAAGCAAAATGATACACTTGAACAGAGAAGAAGCTTGTTGCAGAGTTTCATTAAGTGGGCCCCTGGCCCCAAATGGGACCTTGCAGGACTAAATATTTTTGAACACCTTGGAGGCACTACTAACAGATTTAACTATCATTGTGACAAACCATCAACACTGCACAAGAGAATCTGTAGAAGGAGAGCGCTTGGCAAAGTTTAGTTAAATGGACCATAGGGTCCACTTGGGACCTTCGACCAGACATTTTTGAAAACTATTGTCCACCACCTGAGGTGAATTAAGCCCAAATTTCATACAATTTCATGGAAGTATGTGAAGAAAAAAAAATCCTGGAGCACACAGAAAGCACCATTTACAGAGTACAAGAGAATGGGAGGAGAATATCATTTTGCATAATTTCATAAACTGGACTGTGGGGCCCACATGGGACCTTGGGCTGCAAATTTTATATCAGACTGAGCTGCCCACAAACCAAGGAATGTTGTCCAAGTTCCATACATATCCATGAAAGTATGGCAGAGAAGCATTTTGAACAACTGAAGACATCAGCCTTTAGGCCTACTGTAGATAGATCAAGATTGCATGTTTTTTTTTGTCATAATGTCAGTCTGATCATAAAAGGTTAACATAGCAAAGCCTGATGAGTAATGTTTCTCCAGAAACAGTGAAGTCTTAGTTAGGGCTTAGCCCAACCTTAGGAAATGACGATGCTTCCATTTCCTTCTGGATCCCTTCATTGATGCTGTTTTTGAAATATTTCTACTGCTTGAATGGGCTGCAAATAACATTTTGGTAAACTGCATTATGTGTAGACTATCCTAGATTACAATTTTGCGCAACTCTTGACCTCCGTGTTTATCTGCGCATGGTATAGGAGATTTTTTCTCCCTGCAATCGGTAGGCTGCATGTTCGTAGTTACTGTACCATAGAAACAGAAAAATTAGCAACTAGGCATAAACATGTCTATGGTATTTCTCTTTCTCTGGTTTATTTTTGTGGTGGTTACACAATGGTTTTCTCCAGTACATACAGTATATGTATGCACACACTGATTAACTGATCTGAAATAATAGTAGGTTTGGTTTTGTCATTTGTTGGGAACTTTTTGCTAAGGACTTACAACACACGTCTTGTCTGAAGGTGCTATGGCTTATGATACGGTGGAGAAAGCATTTGCGTTCTAGGCACTAAACGCCTAACTAAAACAAAGCATTTAGGGAGCTTATGTCTTGCAATGTTATTAACTACTCTTTACTTTTAGTAATAATTTTCCCCACAGAGCAAATATTGGAAAAGTGGTAGAGCTGTAGAACCAATTACAAAAGTGGTGACGCACTGCATTACAAAATTGGTTTGCAGAGGTGGTTGTAACAGCCAGTTTATACCTAATTATTGTAGGTCTAGTGTAATTTTGGCCACATGCTAATGTAGTTGTTCTACAGTGCAGTAGTTACAAGCCTACAGAAATTTCATTGTGTGTTTTATTGTGTCAATTGCAGATGGGCTGTGTGTGAGTAAGCTATTGTATGCTGTACTGGGAAAATATTTTTAGCAATCTTTAGCACAGTTTGTAAAGTTAATGTGTTAGTTGCATGTAGTTTTGACCTCTTCCTAGGCTGGTAGCGTATGTTATATTTGACTTCTCTACTGCAAGCTTTTGTAAAGTGATCAATGTTAACATGCACTGTATGGTTGGTTGTGCTGGACTTAGTTCGCCTACTGTACTGTAGCTCCAAATTTCAGCACGTTGACAGATGGGCTATTACTGTATGGCCAATCGAACACTGTACCCAGAAATACCAACTTTGTATTCCGTTTCGTGTTGGCGGAGCGTATTTATTTCTGACATCACTTGTTGGTAGGATTCATGTGGTACTGTGGTCTGTGTCTGTATGTTGTGTTTTGGAAGTGCACAATGCAAGTCAAAGTTGGATAGGGATACTCTAACTAGACCTTGGCGAAATGGTAATGAAGAAATACTTAGCAAGACCAGTATTGAATGCCTTCTTGAGAGTAGACAAGAAACAAGGTATGACTTGCACTCTCGATGATTAGAGCACGTCTGATAATTTTAAGAGATAATTTTCAGGATCACTGTTTGCACCAAGCAACACGATTGCTTGTTTGATCATTATTAATTCAGGAAGGAACTTTTGAATAAAATATAGATCCAATCTTGTTAAACAACAATACAGTACTACTATACAGTAGATGTTGGCTTTTGTAAGAGTTGTGTGCATAATTGGAATCATGTCTCCCTGTATTGGTCATATTGTCCATTTTTCAACACACTGAATGTGTGTGTGGAGCATGCATGGCCAACCAAAGACATGCTACAGATAGTGATCACTGATGACAGATGAAAAATTCCCCTCGGTGTCTGCAGCAGGTAGTCAGGTTGTGAGACTGGCAGTGACTGAACTATGTACAGGTGCTACTATCACTGTACTGCACAGTAGCTTTCTGTGACACACATGTCAAACTGTATGGTCACAGGTAGTACACTACCCTTGTATGAATGGACAAAGTTGCTTTGTTGTGCATGGTATCCCTCCCCCCCAAAAAAAGGAAACTTGTAATTTCTTTCACATACAGTGCATCCCTCCTATTTTTCTGTGAACAAATTCCCCATGGGGTTGTCAACTGTCTCTTGGTGGCCTGTTCAAACAAAGATGAGCAGTTTTGCACCTGTAGAAAGTTTCATGCACTGCAGCATGCATCTGTGCCACTACATTGTGTTGCTCGCATTTGTGTCACAAAGTGACTGGTGAAGTACTGTAACTCATGTGGTGTTCTTTGTTGCATCTTGAAAAGTTCTTTTTGGTCAGATAAGAAGATATTTGCCTTTCTTATCTGCCAAGATTTGTGCTTTTCCAAAGTCTGATAAACTGCAACCAGATGTTAACAAACTTTCATGACTAAATCAGGGTGTGCTGTTTGATGATGAAAAAAATATCATCAGCCTGTAACACAGTCTTCCAGATCTTTCTCTCCCAGTTGACATCAAGCTGGGACATGACATCTACGCCACGTTCCTTTTAGGCGTGTACCTCTTCTTAGAGTGTTCGTTCTGGTAGTAAGAAAGAGAGAGTTTTAAACTAAGCACTGCAAACAATACATGTTGTTTTAAATTTGCATGAAAGTTCAGTACATTTACCACAGGGCCTGTTTGCGCTTTAATTGACATCTTTTGGAAAGTTAGGGAATTTTAATTTATTTTCTTGCATAACACAGTCATATACAGTATTAGTACACTTTAGCATCCCCAATTGGTACACAGTACACTGCCAAAATGATTTCTTAGAAAAAGAAATGTACATAAATTCCACCTGCTATGATAACCACTGATTTCATTACTGGAAATAGGTCAGTTGCCATATATGGTATGTATTGTAGGTTAATTTCAACTGAACCTTGTGCAGCTTATTACAATTTCTGCTACCATGTCTTCTTTTACCCTGTGCTCCACAGCACATAAATCGTGAAAGAATGTGAGTGTGAAATACTTGAGGATGGGTCAAGAGTTGCTTGTACAGTGTAGTGACTTATCAAGTGACTATTGCTGCAAATTGCAAATATTGTAAACAGTACATATGAGTCTACAGTAAATGTATGTCAGACTTTTTATTTCGCCGTGTAAGCAATTAGATTCTGCTGTGAGTACGTCAGACTCGTCAAAACACTGATTACTGTAGAACTCCATTTAAACCTGCCTGTTCATTGGTACTGCTGGACTGCCCACCTCAAGAGTGATGATGTAAGTTTGAAGAAACTAAACATAGAAAAGTCTATATCCAAGTTCATTGTCATTCATTTTAATGCACCAAGTAAATAATAAGGGAAAACTACCTGAGGTTCAAAATTTCAGTTCCATCCAAAGTCTCTGAATTTTAGTGGCAAACTCAACCAAACATGGGGAAGTATGAAATGTGCTGCAGGCAAAACTTATTCAACCTTACAACGAGCCTTGCTTGAACAGGCCAATGGTGATGAAGCAGGGCCTTATGCATATATTCACTACACAACAGCTGAGTACGGTTCAGTGTGCACCACAACAGGAGGTCAAAAGCCATTTTTTACAGTTCTTATTACCTTGTCTAAAGAAGCATACAAGAGGATGTTTTGAAACGGTGACCAACCATGTGCCATGCTGTAACTGGTAAATTTTACTTAGAGTGCCTCCTTAGCGATGCTGGTACATGTAGTAATGTAAGCCATATCCAATGATCTGTGCAAGTTTAAATGGGCTGTAAATCTTAACTCAAGCTGTGCAGCACTGCATGTCAAACTCATAATATTCATTGGGTATACTGTCAGCACAGTTTAGTCACTGGAACAGCGAGTGCTGTACAGTAATACCTTACTGTGTGCTGTACATGTCATGCTTCTTCTGTGCTATGTGGCCTGAATAACACAAATAATTTTCACTTGCCTGAATGCACAGTATGAAAATGCATAATTTGACTTTATAAAGTTTGAATTTAAGAAAAAGTGACAGTTTAAATTTACCTTTAGAAAACCTTAAGTTTGAAAGTGTCAATTTAATCTTGCAGGGTGAATTTTGAATAGAAATTAGAAAAAAAATGTCATCTGGCATTTTAGTGCTTTTGTAGTGTATGGCAAAGCGCAGATACACCCAAACTCTAACATTGTTTGAACACTGTCAGAAGATATGTGGGCATGTTGGCACATGATGGAATCTTCAGAATCACAGTTAAGATAATGTTCATTGTGATCAAACATGAAGAACTTTAGATACAGTAGTGAAGGGCAGATTACAGAGTGCACAAAAATTTGTCCAAAAATCTGAACTGTCACCGTTACCTGTTACAGTTCTCACATAGTGTTTGTGCTTCAGCCTCTCTTCTACGATTCCTCCATCCCAATCCATTCTTCCAGGCCCAGTATTGTGCTTCCATTTACCGTCTCTTATGAAAGTCTTTCCTTCCTTAGTGTAGTTCCTCATTGTCCCCACCCATACTGTACGTCCCCTTCCTGTTCTTCCCACATGCACAAATCACTCCACATTTTTCCATGATTCATCAGTGCATTGGGACTCAATCCCACAGAGATTGACCTTGGATATAGCATTTAATATTGTCTACAGTACGCTTACAAACTCTTTGTACTACACCTTCCCTTGTGCCCTGCCCCTCACCTATAAAGTCCCGTTTAACTAGTGTCATCACTTAATACAACATCACTTAATATAACAAGTTTACGGGCAAAGGACTGCAAAATTCCCATAAGATGCCCTGTTATCCAACCATCAAAAAAAGAAAAAAAAAGAAAAGAAAAAAAAGGCTTCAGATCATGTGTTATGGCAACGTGTCTTTCTCTGAAGTCATATTACTCAAGATACTATCAGCCATGATATTAGCATAATTCAAATTTTTAGTACCAAAGTGATTCAAAGTTATTCTGGATCTGCAAGATGTAATGTTATTCTAACTTTTTGGCCTGCTTGATCTCCGCAAGATAACCAATTTGCAGTTTCATGTGACCTTTCGTGCTGAAGTGAACAGTGCGAAATTATTCAATCCAGTTCCGGTTTCCCTACCATTACCATTTCTTTTTTCTTTTGAGAGAGGGGAGGGGGCGTCGGTTGTGATTTTAGCAAAGTCTCTTCCACGTTAAAAGTCGATTAACAATATTATGAGAATTTTATTTCAATCATGTCTTCATTAGCAGAATTTCATAGCAGACAGCACACACATGACCGAAGTGGGATTTCCGCACCTGAAAATAATGGTAGTGACCAAAATTGCAATTCATACGAGATCCTTATTCATCATCATCTTGTGTTTATCGCTCTGTTCAGAGGTCACTGGCGGGATGTAACATTCTGTGTTTGTACCCGCGCGATTTTAGCCAGTTATTGTCTCGCAGTTGTTGTAATTAAGCACACACTTTGACTAACCAGATCTGCGCTTTCTGCGTGGTTTTTGGCTGACGTTTTGGCGAGATAATGAAAGGGCATTGAAATAAAATCACAAGTTCCCATGAATATAAAACTGCATAACAGCATTATTGTGTTATTTGTATCTGAGTGTCCTCCCGAGGATCCATGAAAGGTGTGCCGTAATTGTAACAATTGGTTCTAATTGCCAACAATCGCCATCTACGTTGCCTAGGCCAAAACTACAATGAATATCTTTCCTGGCGAAAAGTTTGGATAACAGTGACTGGAAAGCCAAAGTTTCAGTAAAAAAAAAAAATCATTAATTCTAAGTCTACAGAAATTCGCAATTAAAATTTGTTAAGGTGTGGACTGCTTTCTTTGAATGAAATGTATTTGAAATGTGCGTCTCTGTCTGTAATTTTAGCTTTTGGTCTTAAAATATTCAGTGGTGCAGTAGTCAGTTTTTGTGTATCTCTGTCCTTGGTGCATGTTTGTGGCCTAGAACCATTTACAGCTTTCTCCACAGCTGGGTGAGAAGGGGGGAGGGGTATGTGCTGCCCCTTTAGTAAAAAGTTACTGTCTATCTGGAACTGTCCCTAAGAAAAATCCTGATCCTCTGCAATAGATCCCCTGGACCGAGAAGAAAAGTTGACAATAGGCAGCTGCCATTTTAAATAGAGGAAGAAATCGTCTCCAAGTGGCACAATTTTGCATCAATCATCACCTCAATGGTCAACAAAATTTTTTTAAGGAAGGTGAACCCCTTCAACTCAAACCCATCCTCAGTGATATATTCGGATTAAGATTCATGTGTACCCCCTATTTCTCTTGAAAATCTATGGAGGAACATTGATTTGGTGCACCCAAGTGTGCTGGAAGCAGTGAATCCTTGGAGTTGCAACTGCTCCTGTCAGGTCCGTTTATATATAGTACAATAGCATCATTATGTAAATGGTCCTGAACATCTTCCGGAATCAAGGAACACATCATTGTGTGCATTGAATGAAACGGTTAAAGACACACTACGACGGAACTTTTGTAGAAGTTTTTTTTAGATTTTTTTTTTAGTTTTTTGTAGTTTTTTGGGGTTTTTTTTGTAGTTTTTTGCAGTTTTTTGTTTTGTTTTTTGTAGTTTTTTTGTTGTAGTTTTTTTTTGTACTTCAACCTTTCGAAAATCCTCTCTCAAAAGCTGCATAAAGATTCATCTTTTGATGTACGTTGAGTTCCATACCTTTGAGAGAATCATTTAGAGTACGACATGACTACTTAGTAAGGAGATACAGTAGATTCGACAGAAAAAAAAACATAACCGGAACATCTCTGGAGGTCGATGGCGGTTCACCCTGTAGACGTTCCACCGTTTCATTTAGGAACTTTGAAGGACTGGATGTTGAGAGGGCCCGGTCTACTTTTTGTTCTGAGGGTATTGTCAATAACTTTCTGAGTGGAAGCTATAACGCATTTAAAATAGCAGGTGATTGAAGTCACCCGATTCAGATTGTTATCGATAGAGGAAATTGCCCACAATTTTGTGTTGGCGCCATTTCCTCGTTGAACACGCATTCAACACACACTTTTCTAGCTTATAAGATTTGATTCTAAGACAACTAACTCTGGAACCATTCTCAGGCGTCACTGAAAACATGTCCTTGAATTGTGCAAATGAAACTCAAAAAAGAAAAAAAAAAGAATGGAAATTCCATGGTAATCAGTGCTCAAGCAAGTCAAGAAGTCCAATATTTTGCAGAGGTATGAATATTTATGCACTCTCTGACTGTCACCCAATCCTGAACATGGTACCATGCATTTTATTCAGTTTCGAAAGACGAATCCCCTAACCTTTCCCGTCTCTGACCCCAACCTGAACTTGTGTCATATGATATAAGATAGGTATAAAATGACAGTTCTAAAGCTACGCTTAGGAAAAGGAAGATGTCTTAACGACATTGCAGCTGGATTTCATTGCCAATGTGTAGCATAGCATATACGTTCCTGATAACGTCGTTTATAATAAAAGTGCGAACTTGAGTAAACTTTCGTGGTCCAGTTATTTCTCCGGGGTCAAGTATTCTACATTAGTGATATCGCCTTTCATAAGGGAATAAAAATGTGAGGAAATACAGAGTCAAAGAACAGTGGTTCTTAAAACGCGGTTTGGGTTGCGGTCGACGATCCCCGAGTATCATTCAGGGTTGCCATGTCGCACATTACAAAATGTAATTGAAATGCGCTACACGTAGGTTATTGCCTTTCAAAACTTTAAATGTTTGCCGGTATCGGTAACGTCAGGATCGTAAGATCACTTCAAAATTTTCAAACAGGGGAATTCATCATGATTTGCCCCCATTTGAAGAATTTTGTTTCCCGCCCGCCCCTCCAGAGGTAAATGGACGATCCCGTCCGTCCGCCGAGGCTTTCATCAAGTCAACTTATAAAGCTCAACATTGAGTCATTTGTCATCTGAGTTTTAGTAATTAGTGGAGTTTTGTACATATAGGACGCACGATCTGCGCATGATCACAGTTAGGTTCATCACTGTATCACGCGTGCGTGTAGATAATGCTAAGGTAAATGTGTTCCACAAGAAGAAAAGTCTTCCACAGTGCTTTAATTCCTATATTTTTACGGAAGTGGAAGAAAACAGTCGTTTCAAAAACATTTCGCTTCTAGTATGGCAACAAACGAGGTAGACTTAGTCTACCCGCAACCACTTAGTTAATTAGGTCGCTTGATCCAGTTTCTCCCATTCTCGCTGACAGGAAAGTCTCCCGTCCATCGAGAAACACAAGTGACGGCCAAGTGTTCGTTGAACAATACAAAATCAAGCTTTCTCTTCCCCATCAAACCAAGACAGGTGGACTCTTCGATTTTCCATTTCCTTGGAAATTTAAGATTTGTAGGTATTATGTAGGGTATTTACAAAATCGAATTAGAGAGGCCGTTATTTCCCTTGTCTCAAACTGTCTTCAAACTTTGCGAGCACCTGAGTCACTTATCGATCCAATTCGATATGTTTCAATCGATGTTTGCAAATGACAACATAAGCTTTTCGTAACACCAAATTTGGGAAGTTTAATAGACACAGTTGCCTATCAACAATTTACAATGTTGCGATTTTACTGTATGTAGCCTGCTGCCTATATCAGTACACATACGAGTGCGCGCCGGTGATTGTAACTTTGACATCGTACCATTTCGCGTAAACGGTTCTAACATGTACGTGTATATGGGCCCACGCAACTGATCGATTCGTCCGAGCTTTGCGGAGTACGAGATTATTGACGAAATGATGATAAAAACTAATACCAACGGATAGAAGATAACATTCCCCTGAGTGGTTTGACATCGTCTCGATGTAATACTGGATAATTTTTCGAATTGTTGGGAACATTTGTAGACCATTCGTAAGAAAGGTCAATACCTACTTTGCACATGCATACTTGCTCGCCAAATTATCCGTCAACAGTATTTTTTTTTATTATTATTTGTTTACTAAT
>VJOZ01008640.1:0-17706 GCA_009801055.1 Stichopus horrens | reverse complement strand
AATGGGTTTAAGAATGCACTGAACAATTACTTTAGGGTTTGTGACCAGGTTTGATTGTTGTCTCTTCTCTTTTTTCAGGGTCCTTGATGGGGACTTAATTGTCCCTCCTGATCCTTTTTTATACTAAACTAAATTGCACTCGCCCTTGTTAGGGCTAAATTCTGTGACACAAATCGAGGCAGCCTACCATTTTTTATGGATGCTGTGGAGTAGACTGATGGTGAGGGCGAGGTGGTTTTGAGGGCAAGAAGGAAGTTGCGTGAACTGGAGTCAGGTCTCAGCTTGGATTACACCGATACATCCATGGAACAGTTAATTCGTACGTGCGGTGTTGCACCTCAGAAAGTGGGACTCTCCATTGGCACTTTCTTTCTCTGCTGTGACTTGACCTCATGAAGGACCCCCCATTCTGTGAGGAAACCTACCTGTTTAATAACATTATTGGCATAATGAACTTGGAAAGAAATGACTGGGAGACATGCATTTTTCTGATTAACATATTTATATTTACTGGTATATACTTCACCAAATTATAAGTAATTTCTAGTTTCTTTGTACAATGACTAGCATTCATGCAATATTTCTCTCATGCACTTGCTTGCACTAACAGGAATTTGATGCAGCTTTCTGCCCACAACTACAGGACATGTACCTGCATGTGGTTTTTGACATAAGTAAACATGTGCAAACATGCACTATCATGTAAGCTAGGCTTCTGCAATCAAATTTGCAGAAGCATCACATGATGAATTTTTTTTTTTTATTTAATGTGCCACTGATCACCATCCTTAGAGGGTGTGTAAGGGGAGGAGGTGTCACCCTGCCCTTCTGAAAAAAATTTTCATCTTTTCAAACAAAAAATGTTGCCATGTTCAGTTGAAAAGTTGAAATTAATTTTGGAAGAAATAAGAAAATATAGAAAGAGTCCGCCGACCTTGAGAGTATCCAAAATGTGTCTCAGTTGATAATTACAAAACTTCCAAATTGGTTGGGAATGTTAAATAATTTAAGAAGAACTATTAAACTTTACAAAGTAACTGACTCGAATTCAAATTCATGGGTTATCCCACCTAACACTTTTGACAATTCTGCTAAATTGATGAAACACCCAAAACAGTGAACTTCAAATTGGACCTTCAAGGAGACCTTAGCAATTGTCACATATGCTAAGATGGCTACAAAAGTGAAAAGTATCTTTAGGTGGAGAATCTGACACAAATTGAAGACTGAGTTTAACGTTCGCAATCAGAAAAGGTTGAATGGATTCACAATCATTATAAACAGCAAATAAGCAAGCAATTGACTATTGACTGGGATTATTGGTAAAAACGATTCATGTCTGATTTCACTTCATCAGGTGACATGGTATCTTGAGGTGACAGATTTGTAATCATGTAAAACTATGACTGAAATGCAACTGAATGGCAGGTTGGCGTTTACAACTTCAGCAACACTGTAGGTTGTCACGATGGAAAACTAAGTCAACTGATCATCTTATATTTCTTTCTTGATAAATCTAGACTAAAATTGTTGGTGTCTTTGCTGTGATAATTTTCATCAAGTAATTCTAAATTTTAATAATGAAAATAAACCGCACAAAATGTGCAAACTGATAAAAAGTGTACAAAAACAGTTTCTTCAATTTCACCTAACAAACAAAGCTTAACTCTGATTAAATAACAAAACCTGTGTCCATATCTTGACACATAACTCCCTAAGATATTTCCACACCAAAAGCACAATGCAGTGAATTTGATTGAATACAAATGCATTAGAACTGTGTAAATGTAAAACTTCCCACGAGACAAAGATTCTTCAAAGTACTACCGCAAAAATCTGTACTTTTATCAAAATTTGTCCCGACATCGAAATCTGGTAAGTATTCGCACCTGCCACCAATTTCAACATCTTCTTATCAACCTCCTCTTTTGCTGAGATCAGCGTGAAACAGGCCATTCTCATCTGGTATCACTTGTAGAGAGTAGAGATCTTGCACTTGATGGAAAGAAGGGTTTGGCTAGATGTACATTTGCACCGAGAAGAAATTGACCTACAAGATGACCTTCTGTTAAACTGAGCTATACTTAGGCCACAGTAACGACGAGGTTTAGTCCTGAGCATGCGGATTAGTGTTTGCACCAGGTACCTCAGTGATTAAATACTTGGCTGATGATGTCAAAAGTTTTCAAAGTTTCACTGACATACATTGAACATGTGATGAAATTCAGCATGCATGCAACTAACAACGACCTCATGGTCACGCCACATACCTGAGATGCATATCAACATGCAAAGCAAAATCTTGAACTCATAAATTCAGTACAAATTTGTAACTTGACCATAGATATCTTTGGGTACTCGGGTCCCCCACCGACTGTGGATGGCGTGTGCCCAGGTCCAAATTTTGGGCTAGGCACAAATATTACGGTGAACCATCTCACAAGGGCTGAATGTATGCTTAAGTATTAATATAGGATGAGCTTATGGTCTAGTGTTAACATGAGCTAAATCTGTATCACAAGAGGTGACCCTGTAGTCCTAACTACCAATCAGGCAAAGGTGGCCTTATGAACAAGTAAGTGCTGACTATATACCCCTGGACACAGAAAACTTGACTCTCTGATGCTGTGCTGACAAGAATCACATTAAGCTCATGTGTTTAGTCATGTGTCATATCTTTAACTATGCTTTGGTACCATAGTTGTATCCAAGTCACTTTTTTTCTGGCAAGTCAACTACACTCATTTTAGTGACTCCAGTCTCAAGTCATGGCTCGAGTCACTGTGTTATTTCAATGGAGGAAAGTCAGCCAGAATTTTTCAAGTCGACTTTTTCAAGTCGGGCAATTTTGCAAGCTGTAACTTGAGTCATGACTTGATTTCATCTCTGTTTGATACCATGATGGACTACTTTCAGCGAACCTATGTAACCAGATCAACCGACTGCTGACCAAACATTGCACTAACAGGTAACAACAAATGACATGAAACAATGGTAAACTGGTGACCAAAGGAGAGCTGACGACATGAGTCAGTTCCATCCCTGAGAAGAAAGTCTAAGACAATATTTAACAACTTACAAAAACTTGAGATGAGGTATTTACATGACAATGGCAGAAGACTCAGATCTGAATGGTCCATGACATCTACTTGGGGGGGAGGGGGACAAAGCCCAGCGGCTTCACCTCCTCTGATATTGATCGATGGGATACATTTAACTGGCTCATTTGAATGTCATCTGGAGATATGTTCTGACTTAGAAGGGAAGATAGCATGATGTAACACATGAAAGGCCCAGTGGGGTTAGAGGGAAATCAGCAATCTGCCGCTTCACAGAAAACAACCATGTTTTTAAAACTCAATGTTTGTGGACAGAGAATGATAGATTACGCGAAAGAAGAAAGGATGGTAGCCTTCTTTTCGAGAGATGAGTTTCTCACAGATACATATTCAGCTACTTGTTGTCCAACAATAATTTGTTCACCCAGATTTTTCACACTTCAAAAGATGCATCTTCCGTTACTCATCACGTGCATGATGTTTTGAGGAGATGAAGCTTTTGCAGATGTTAATTGGTGTGAGTGAATATAACAATGATTAAAGCTACTTTCTTTGTATGCCACTTGGGTTTATTCTGAATGCCCTACTTCCCTTGAAGAATATATTGATTTGACTGATACTGTAGCCAAGTGGCTTGTCAGTCAGTTGCCTGTTCCCAAGGATTGTAGTAATTATCCTCCAAAAGAGAGTTACAAAGTCATTATTTCAAGAAAATGTTTCACAGATTTCATGCTACAAAATGAAAGCCCAAGGAAACTTTTCTTCAAAGCAGAGGAACCACAACATCAGGTAAATATCTGGAGTTTGCTTAGCTTCTAAACTGTTTTACCATTCTGAGACCTGCAGAACTTTGCTTGCCAGAATCCACAAATCACACGAATGAAAAACTGTTGCCACTGGAAAAAATTGATGGGAACAATCATTCCAGCAGATCTCTGTCTCAATCTTTGGTAACGTCAAAAGGACAGGCTGAGCACATTGTGTTATCAGGTATCATGACCTTTGACCTAGCTCACCATGACCCTGTGTCAATGTCTGGTGACATCAATGGTACCCTGTTCCTCCATCTCCAGATCCTCTGGGGTAGCAAATGGTGCTACTTCCTCCCCATCAAACCAAAACTTCAACTCCTTCTGTGGCAATGATATGAATTTGCTGTAAGCTTCAAAAGCTCTCTTTACAGGTTCATCCTATAAAAGCAGAAAAAAAAATAGTTAAGAAAGAAAGATAAAAAGAACAAAGTTAGAAAGAAGAGAATAGATTTGGAAAAATGACGACTCCCTCGTAGAAATAGGATGAAACCTTCCCACTTAAGAGGACCACAAATTGTAGGTTCTCACTTGTTAGAGAAGTAGTCAGTGGACTCTCAGTTCAAGTTGGCAACTCCAAACTGCAATAGTTATTTAAACAATCAACTTACTATGTCACATGATCTCAAGGTCAAACCCAGGCAATGTATGTACTGTAGTATAACAGAGTGATGTCATGTTTACATAATCTTGCTGTCAAATCCAAATCATTGTGAGTGGCATTCCTGGGTGATATCAGGTAAGCCAAGTTATTATTTGTGACACTCTCCAGTGATGCATGTCAAGGCAGATCATGATTAAAGGTTGGGGCAATCTGTCATTTGTTCGCAAGTGTATAAGTTGTGGATTTGGATAATTTTATGGGAGCATTTCATGTGACAACCATTGGTAACATTTCATTGCAATTCAGAATAACTAAATTCAGAATACAGAATTACTGTTCAAAAGATACAACACGCCACTGACGGAACTTCATTCATGGAATATGATTGGTTGCAAAGTTGCAAACATCCTTCTTTACATGTTTTCACTAGGAAAATGTTTTTTTTTTTTAGCCTGAGAGCTACATATTAGCTAGGCCTTCCCAGATGTAAAATGCTCTCTCTGTAGACACAGCTTCAATCCTTATATATTTGATATGACACTTTTAGTTTGGTTGGTGCAATAAATATCTTTTGCTCTTAATGGTAAAATAATATATTTATTATATCATCATTTCACAATCTTAAACTTTAAAACATGAAGATGATAAATTCATCACTTGCAGCCACATGCTCTGACAATCTTTTCTAAAGATGAATACTTACAGAGTAAACCTGTCTACTCCATTGCACACGACTTTATAGTACTAGTGCCGAGAAAAAAATTTGATGTGCAAATTCAGCACTTGTGCACACTGTACAAGATTGTAGTTATAACAATTTTAGTGCCGGGCTCCGAGCAAGGGAACCAGTCACTTATCATAGGGTCCAGAGGGGAGCAATGGGCCTTCAGGGGTCCAGGAAGTGATGTCCCTGAAATTCTTCATGCCTTGCATAGCACTGTTATTGGAAAGTACTTGCAAAATCTTTGAATGTCAACTCAAAAGGTTGCTTATCTCATCGTATTTACTACAATTTGTGAAGTTGTGTCAGGCAGTGAGGTGTAAACTTTTCACAAATGCCAGGTTGGAATTACTAGTCCCAGGCTGGGCTGCCTGGCCACTGCCCACCAAAGCTACAACCCTGATATTGCATATGGTCAATGTTCCCTTTCAGTAAGAAGGATTTATGGAGGGAGAGAAAATATAAAACAAGATACATGACGGGCTAGATCTGATTCCTGTGAAAAGAAGACAAATTCGCAGGTCCCAATTCTGATGGCCACTTTAAATCCATCCTTTGGGATAATGGGAGGGGATGAAATGTGAATGTAACACCCCTATCTGCTTCCATGGGAACTATGTTGTGGATTGGAGAGAGGGACTGAAATGGTCCACACTAGATTTTCCCACCCCCCGGTCATATAACAATGAAGTCCCCTCGGACTCCACAATTTTATATCCAACTACCTCAAATTTATTCCATAATCTATCACTATCTGCTGGTATATAAGTGTTACATTTAGGAGCGCACAATATCAATACCAAAGTAAAACATGATAACGAAAGTATCAAAGGATGCCCTAAGGATTTATAAACGGAGAGGGGATTTCCTTCATTCTGGGTGTCTATGACTAAAAAGTTCCTTGCACACCATGCACCAACCCACGACAGCAGAGATCACGAGATCAAGCCGGAAATTTGCATCCTACCCTCTGACCTCTCTAGCTACATCCCTGCAGGGAACTAAAAGGACATTTCCAATGAAAAAAACAGACCACCATTTTAATTGAGCTGTCCAAGGCTCATTTCCAGGATGATTCTTTCCACTAGTACTCACTTTGGGTAGAGTAAAATTGAAGACAGATTTCTTCTCTTGCCCCTGAAATTTAATGTCCACTTTGTCTTCATCTGGGATGAGTTCCGAGATATCCTCGAGAGGGACGCTGGATGGATCGATGACAACACAATCTGCAAAGTGGACGAACATGTAAGAGAAAACAACAGATATTGATGGACCGAGCTGCTGCACAAAACAGGATCAGAGCCAAGGAGGGAAGTGAAGACAGTATTTCAAAGGAACACCAAACTGACTTTCGTTCAATTATTGCCAGCAATAACAGTCTAACGGCTCAATAGTGCTCTGCTGCCATTGCCACATTGTTTCAAGAAGTGAGTTGATGGATTAATCAGTTTTACAACTACAAAGGAGATCATTGAAGATTTGGTTTTGTTCCCCCTATGAGGACATTACTCAGTACTAGATGGAAAATGCAAAATAAGTCGAATTCAAAGTACAAATTTTTCTGTATTTTAAAATCCACAATTCCATTACTTTCTGCAGGTGTTTGCAAACACCAAAATTCTGTAATTTTCGATGATATAATTTGAATTCGATGATCATATTCCTTGTATCAGCTTAGCTGCAGTATTCAGTCAATTTATATACATTTAGTTGTTTTAAAGGGAAATAAGGCGTTTGTTTGACAGAAAACAACCATATTTTTAAAACGAATGTTTGTGGACATAAAATGATTGGTTATTCAAAATAAGGAAGGACAGTAGCTCTCTTTTCAAGAAATANNTTTTGAGGAGATGAAGCTTTTGCACACATTTATTGATGAGACTGAATGGTTTAACAATGGTTAAACCTACTTTATTTGCATGCAATGTTGGTACATCCTAAATGCCCTACTTCCCTTTAAAGTCTTCATGGCCAAGATGACTTTGAAGACAGATTTTACTTCTTTTCCACACAACTTTTTTTATTTTCATTATTTTCATCGAGGAAAAGCATGTTCCCCGTGAATTTCTGTGTTTCAAGCACACAAAAAGCTTGCCGCTTTGATCTTGTCCAGTTCACACAATAATATCGCATCACATATTTTCACCTTCAGAAGAGCTACAAGGAATACAACTTGGTTCAAAAATACTGATGTGTTACCCAGTATGTCAGTCACTTTCAGATTCAGAGACGTAGGAGTGTCTCCTTCCGAGAGCTGTTCGGCATTCCGAGTGAGAGATAGGTTGTTCACGTCAACCTTCATTTCTTCGGCCAGAGCAATTATGATCTTTATCAAAGGTTCACGCTGAAAAGGAAGTGAAGCCACTGCATTTATTACAAACAATTAAGTTGAGTCTGAACAGGGTGATGCCAGTTTTCAGTTCAGTTGAATTACGGACGCCACGCAACCCCTGATGGCAGGAAATCGGTGTGTTTGTTTTTCCGTCACTATAATTACCATGAAAGCACATACACTTGTAAACATTTTGTGTTGAATTAATGAGAAATTTAATGCCATGATCAAACTATTAATACTTTGATATGAATCTATACACACAACTGTTAGAACTATATCGCAATAAATTACAAGGAAATATGAAAGCTTTTCAATTATGAGCGGCCAGGTTATGACATCACAATCTCAGAATCGCAGCATCCTGACTGAGCTTTATGAAGTATTAAATTGCCACATCTTGACAAGTAAACAACATATGTATGTGAAATTTGGTCATGGTGTTCAATACATGTTGGTCTCCTTATCAGTGATGTTTCACTTTAAGAAGTTCAGACTTTCACTCTTCTTTTACATAAATACATAGGGGCAACTTAAATACATGAAAAGAGGAAAAACATAATAATCATGGATTTTAATTATCTGTAAAGTACAGTGGGAGATGATGTTCACATCAGAAACAAAAATTTGACTACATCACCATCAAATGCTAGTTTCAAAACAATACATTTGTAAGAAGATTTTAATCAGTGGGCACCATATTGCAGTGAGCAAAATTTTGCCGACAATACCATCATTTAGGTGCAGCAAAAGCAGAAAGATAAACGACGCCAAAAATTAAGCACAGAACGTATAAACTCAAATCATCTCAAAATGGTTAATACACAGAATGCCCAATTTCCATGTCTTGGGATGATTTACATTGGTATGCTTTCATTACAGCCCTGATAACGAACGCACACGACACTTTCACCTTCTTCAAAACGTGATAGAGAACTTGAAGTCAGCACAGTGCAACTAAATTCACACAAGTACATGCTTGTTCCGTATATCTGCAAACTGAATATCACATAGACAGGATCATCGCATGTACACCACCACGTACAATTAACTCTGAACAAAGCCCGCACTGCCCAAAGAATATGTCACCACTGTGACAACCAAGCGTACCCGTCAGGATTTTCATAATGATGTAATCGGAAAATTAAATGAGGGAGTGTTACTAAATGCTTTCAAACTACAAAAAAAAAAAGTTCTTTCAAAGATATTCTGAGAATTTCATTTACTTCAATGTTTTGGTGAATTCAGCCATGAAAAAAGTTGCATATATTTACCATGGAAAGAGTAAATCTCTTCAGTCCCCGCTTTGTCCTGACCTTGACCGTCATCTCACTTCTGTTCTTTGCAATCTCGAATGAACTGTCCAGTTCGACGTCTGATGATTGATTTTGTTCTTCAAAGGAGGAGGTTGGTGTCATCTTCTGTGGTAAGGTTTGTTGTGACACTGCATTAAAATATGCTTTGTCTAAATTCCTGTGAAAAGGAAAAAAAAAAAAAAATTCTAACATCCTCTCACCGGTCACCAAAGAAGCTGTACTTTAACTGGTTGTGGCTGTTGCTTTATAATTTAGCAGATATATCACATACGATTTACCTTCATGAAAGCAGTTTGGAGGGGGGGTGAGAAAAAACGACAGTCCAGCTGCCTCGTGGACTGAAATTAAGTTATCCTGAGACATCAGACGAGATACACGACCAGGGCTCGAAGAACTGAGTTCTGAGTGTCTGAGGCCATGATGTCTGACAATCAGGACGCCAAAATCAATAAATTGTGTATCATAACATGCCCAAAAAGGCATCCATAATATACAATCCAAATTGGGGTGAGGAATCGAGACGGAGATGGCATGCATATTTTGTCCTGCATTACCACTGAGATGTACAATTTCAAAAACTATGAAACCTAACAGCCACAAGAGAATGAATCATGAGATGATATCTAGCAGTTCATATTTCATAGACTTGGTTAATGTTCGAGCACCAATAAATGTCAAATGGGCAACAGAGTATCACTCTCCAAAAACAGGCCACTGCAAAGGGTGGTAGGCAATTCTTTAAACTCTATTGGCTACATATCAAATTGGCTGACCCCAAAATAGAGTGATCAAAGAAATTTATTGAATGCAGACATGTTGTATTTGTGTTTTTACTTTTTACATTTTTTGTGTATATAACGATCACGAGAATGTGGTGACAACCAACCTGTGTGAGATTTCCCCTATTCTCACCTAAGTATTCATGTATAGTGCAGGTCAGTATTAGTTTGAAACGACTATGCTTGCTGTCAATCACTTGCTTGCCTCTCTTCACACTCAATAGTTCAGACTCTGTACTTAGTCTGCTTCCAAGGGCCACACCATGGTTATGTCTTGACATACATTTGGATTTAATACCTCTTGCCTACTGGGGATATCGTAATTACTTAGACCTAAAAAGTTCCACAGATACCTGGAATCAAAATTTCAGAAGAAAGTGTGAGATATGCATATATCCGTCATTGAATCCAGTCGAGCCTTTAATGTGTGATTTTCTCTGTGCCTTCCGCATGTGCAGATCTTCTTCAAGAACCATTAGGAATATCTATCCATCTATCCAATAATCCAGTATGAAATATAGACCTTACTCAGGGATGTAAGTGCAGGGTAAAAAAAAAATACTGAAAATAGGTTGTGCAGGTGAACACCATCCGGGGCTGGGGTCCATTTAGACTGTTATAGGTACAGTAACATATAATTTTGTTAAAACGTTGGAATACAGGGGACATACGGAGGCATCAGCCAATTTTTAAAAAATACGGAATTCCGTATTAATACGGAAAACATACATCCCTGCATACCTTTCTCAGAACTTGTCTTATTCACTTTACGTATGTATGCACGTAGATTTACAGAATTATTGACATGATTTTGTACATTTATGTTAACTTTTGTAAAGGGGACATGAGAGACTTCACCATGTATTGTGATGTATAAAATCCAAATGTCACATTATACACAGAAATTATGGTTAAGATGCCAATATTCAGCAGGTAATTAATTACTTTTTGAGTATTCCACAAGATTTCTTTTGCATCATTACCTACCTGACTGTGCTCTCCAGCCGTCGACTTCTTCTGGGCTCTTCGTATTCTAGAGGAGGCGGCGGTGGGGGAGATGGAGACGGTACCTTGGATGGAGTGACGTCAGGTGTTCTGAAAACATAAAGATGAAACAAAACAATGTAAAGTCATAAAAATACACTCCTGCTTAAGGTGAGCATCTAGTTGTTTGTCTGGGAAGAATTAAATCACTTAACTAATGACACAGTACAATGGTTCCCAGGGCAACAAACACTACAGTCACCCTCTGTAAAAAGGAGTGAAAGTATTTCACTGCAAACTTTGTTTTGAGTGTTTCTAAATATAGTGTTTCATTTCACCAAATACTACAACTCCTGATACTGACCAAGGAGCGACGGCTTGACCGCTTGAGTAGTATGTGTTTGATACACCAATGGGTAGCCAATCCTCACAGGATATCATACATGTTTATGCCTTCTTGAAGGGAACATACCCTTAACATTATGGTATATCTGGATATCACATCATATTCTATCATGCAGAAGGGGTCTTCTCGAGACATGATTTGAGCAATTTTTTCAAAGAAGCTACTTTTAAAGTAGTAACTTTCATTTTCATTCATTGAAAGTCATAGTCCCTCCACATACAATCTCGCATGCACATTTGAAAATAAAACAAACCGTTAAGATCACAGACAATTTTATCCTTCTGCTGTTTTAGTACACACATAATCACTTTAAGTATGGATAAACACTGTACATAAAGGTGGTAGCTGGAAGCAAACCACAAAAACCAATTTCAATAATTTCAATTTCAGAAATTTAATGGGTTACTAAGGGTGCCAATCTATATACTTCAAAACATACTAGAGAACAAATATCTCAATGAAAGAGGTGTGCTGTATACAACAGACATGACTGGTCACATCAACAGATTGTCTCACAGCCACTTCAATTTTGTTATTCCAAAGATTTTAAGTATAAGCTTTATAAATGCGTCCTAAAATAAAACATAAGACATTAAAACAGTCACAGTGAGTCCATCTTTAAAGGGATTTGCCCATGGAAAGAATTTTAAAATTTCATAAACTTTTGGCAAATGTTTTTCTTTTTACAGGTGAAAGCATTCCAAAACTAACGTGGTTTGGATGGACATTTAACGGTCTCCTCACATACATGGGAGCATAGTGCATTCGTTTTGAGGAGACAGGTAAGGGAGGACTGAAGTAAATTTCAGCATGTTCTGTTTGGAAGTTATGAAAATTTACACGAATATCTATCTCCCAGAGTCAGTGGTGCATTGCATTATGGGAATCAGTGATGTCACAACAATCAACTATATACTTGAATACATTCTTTACAATCCCAACCGGCTTAAAAAAACATGTAAACTTTGTTAATCTACATAGTTTACGAGCTGTAACCCTTTATTTTCAAAGCATTTTTAAGGCCTCTCTACAATTATCTCACTCTTATTTTCCACTGGTGTCCAATTTCAAGTTTAAATATGCACCTCATTTTCAAAGAACAAAAAAACACTTTTTTTGCAGAATGTCCAGCAATGAGCCAGATGATGTGACATAACATTTTTTGTAACTTTGAGGCGACCAGAACTTTTTTTTCTCAACCAGAGCAATCTTTTTTCAACATCTTGAGTTATGAATAAGGTATCATTGGTGCAATGCATGCAGTAAGGAAAAAAACAGCTCTTTCATTCAACCCCCCCTCCATCCCTGATCTCACTGGATAAAACTAAACTGTCACTGGAAATATTCCCTGAAGTGCCATCACGTGGTATGGAGATTATGGATGATGTTGAATACTGGACTGTATAGTTACTTGCGATCATCCTCGGTGTCTGAGATGGTTTCCACGGAACTCTGTTTGCCTTTCTTTGATTTGGAAGGTTTTCCGTTCCTTATCCTGGCATTCAGCTTTGCTTGGAACTGTTCATAATTTTCTTCTTCATCTGCAAAAAGAAGTCAAATTCAAACTGCTCTAATTTGAGTGCATTGTTCTCGACGACATAAAAATATAGGAAGCTTCATACGATGGCAGACATTCCCCAGAATGTTGAATAGCGAATGCTCAACCAAACGTAACTGAAATGAACATGACTGAAAATTGAACCAAAAGATGGAGTGATCCTTCAAAAGCATTGCAAACCAAGTCTGAGTTTCTTGCAAAGAGAGAATTAGGAAAGATAAACAAGGGAGAGAGTGTTTGTCTCATCCTTGAGAACCAAGAGGAGGAAAAGATTCCTTATCATCTCTTCCAAATTTTGCCTCACCATTTGGATATGGTGCTCCACTCCAAAGATTTACCCTTATGTCAACTCATTTGTAGAAATGAATACAACTACAAGGTACTTCAGTGAGCACTATGAGTGTGTAAACAGTCAACATTATTATACAATAATACAACATCTGTAATGTTTATTTTTATATACAACATTTACAGTAACATTTATTGAGTATTTGGTTAGTTTCTAACAAGGGCAATGAGAGAGAAAGGCAATGGAAAGAGAGCCACTATATGGGAAACTTTTAAAATACAGTACTTGAAAATGTCATCATGGTGCAAGATATGACACGTTTTTGAAGTTTCAGCATAGAGTCATGTACAGCCAGATGGTCAATCGCAAAGTTTAGCCTTTCACTTTTCACTGGTGTCTGTGCCCGGTCCAAAATATCTCCCAGATATTCGCCGTACACAGTCGGTGGGGTACATGGGTAACTGAAAATGCAACTTCCAACTGGGCTACAAGCTGGCTGGTTGTGAAGTCACAATATGACATTTTGCTTTTAATGTAATACCATGTGTTTTACATACAGGCATGCGATGAAGTTGTTCCTATGTATGTTGAATTTTGCAACATATATACTTTAAAGTGTACATTAATGAAAATTTAGCTATTTCAGAACCATGTCCTGACATTGGTCTGGTAGCTGACAAGATCGAGCCACATGTCTGTTACAAACACTTACTTCTAGATGCCGGCAGTCGATGATAAGAAGCGGGGACATTCCATTGTGTCAGAAATTTCTGAAAATATTTTTAAAAGATTTTAATTACAAAGATTTTCAAGAATGATATTACAAAACCCCACCTGAATCAGCATTTGACATTGGCTGCTGAAAAGCACTCAGACTGAGAATATTGGCCACTGAGTATATGTTGGTGGATTCAAAGTTCTTTTGATCTTTTAGAATTTTCCTTTTGGTGCAAGCCTTTTTCTTCTTCTTCACAGTAGGCTCCGAGGTACCATTCTCTTCCTGTAGATGAAATCAGAATTATTACATAATCACAATGCACAATGAGTGTGCAACATTTCTGGAATGTTATGTGTGCAATGCACAGTATCCTACATGCTTGCACTGTACCCTAATGCATACAGTATGGTATCTATTGTACCAACCACCCTATGAACTGAACAGTTCTCATTAAAGGTCATCTGTCCCCACTCACCAAATTACAGGACTGCAATGATTTAAAAAAAAAAAAAATTGCACCACTTTCCAGCTGCATACTGTATGTATAATGTACTGTATTACATGACTGACATGCAATAGGCACTGTACAGGTCACAGACAAGAAGTGTAAACATTAATAATGTGATCGTACAGTATTTTTAATCACAAGGAACAAACTGTTAAAACAGTATCAAAGTCAGAACTTAAACAATCATTGAGTGTTTAATACATCCTGAGCCATTCTCTATAATGCCCTCCACATCTTCAGAGAGGATGTAGAAATTGTGACAAATACGTACACGCAGCAAACTCCTCGGAATGTCCCAAAATTATAGTTTGATCTCCAGTTTCACTGAATAAAACCTTTAGAAGTTGGCAGAGGATGACTCCTTGACTCTCTAAACCTAAACCCACCAGTTGCTGTTAGTACAGTACAGTACTTGCATCAATGATTTTGGAACCACATTAGAGCTGTAGATCCATCATTCTACAGTAGAAATAGTCCAGTGAAACGACACAGATTTCATTCATGTTAAACACCAAGACAGTTATGATGATAACACAATATTCTGCAAGGTACAGTATGTGACAGAACCTATACCTGGGTCCTTCTTGCTCTGAATAAGAGTGCAAAATATAGGTGTATACTGAAAATATCTGTATGCCATATTGTTGGCAATCCATTCATACTACCATACAGTATATCACTGATTGATAACCAGAAATATGAAGTGCCTAATGCAACGCAACGTCAATAGGGTTCGAAAATAGGTCAGTCCTAGATTCTCCAAACACCACACAATTCTTTCTAAACAGGTTATCCGATCTCACGCTCACACTGTTCAACACAAACACTGTAAATGCATGTCAAAAGTGCCCGATGCTAATTTTCCTAATGATGGTGGGCTAACCTGCTCATACTGTAGCACTGTACACAGAGCAGTATTCATACTGATACAGTAGTAAGGTACACTCTGAAAGACAATCTTGACAAAATACCAACAATACATATGAAAACAGAATAAAACCATAGAAAATATAGTTCCGACAGGGTATTCCCTTCCAACTTACAGTACATACTGTAGAAACGTTGCTCTCTATGATCAATGTGTTCAGCTACAGTACCTTGTTAATGTGCACAGTCTACATGTTAGTGTTGTTGTGATATTGCGATGTCGGCAAAAAAAAAAATAAGTTTGCTCCTGATATCATTTGTAAAATGACCCAAACAATATTTGGGCACTCGAGGAAAAAGGATAAATTTATGTTACTTTAATCACATACCACAGTAAACAAGGTATGTATGTGAAAAAGAAATTAGGCCTTAAGGTTGTATTAAACTTTGACGAACTAATTTGATTTACATGAAAATAAAGTGTCACATGAGAGACCTCAATGAGCCTCCTGGTGTGCAGTCAAAAATTTATCAAGGCAGTACAATTACTGTAACATGCCAGTATGTGTATGTGTCCACAGCAACTGCATTGCCACCTGTGGACTTGAAATATTATGAGAGAGAGTCAAAATACTGTAGTAGGCCTATAATGTGAGCGTATAACTGTACGTGTAAACTACCACTGCTGCTCTACTCATTACTGGAGACTCTGTGGACTTACAAAATACTTTGAGAGAAAGAGCCTAAACAACACACAATTGTAAATGAAGCCACTGCGATTCTGACTGTGCGCCTCCACTTGGAACTGGATCAAAAACATAATACTCGATCTACAACATAACATTCGAACATATAAAAGGAAAACATACAACAGTGCCTCCTCATTTTAACAAAAAGTGTTCTTCTACTGCGGTGGGGTACAGTATTCTTTAGTTACCCCGGAGTAAGTATATAGGGCCTACTATAGATTTCCAGTGACTCTCAAAGGACTAAGGAATCCAGTACTGTGTTGTACTTGTAGAATGGATTCAAGGTCACATACATTCAGCAATGCCAATGTTTGCTATTCATCATTTCATGGTATAGGGTCCTTGATGAGTTTATATGGGAGGTCTGGATTACAGGGCATCTTATGGGGCTGCTGCCCTCCTTTGCCCTTAAACTTGATTTGTATGTTATGACATCAAATTGAAGCACACAATGGGCCAAGTGCATTGGACACACCACTTCAAACATCACTCAGCATTGTCATTGTTCTCAAAAGCATCATGATGTCAACTGGGATTAAATCATTTTCAAATATTATTGTAAAGTGACAACTTACAGTAGCCTAGGCCAACATCTATTTTGAATCATTGTCAGTAGGCTACTAGTAAAGTGGTCCAGTCATGTTCTGATGATACGCATACCTATAATACGCCAACCTATACTTGAGTACAAATTAGGCCCTAGGCTAGTGCTAAGGGATTACTAGGCTACTGCCTGATAAAGGATTATGGGGCTGTTCCTTAGATTGTCAGCCTACGGTATGCATCTCTTCCGTGGTGTTACTGTTAGGGCTAGTTAGTTACTCAGTGTTACTTAGTAAGTTAGGCTCTACCATCTACGTTGGTCGTTCATGAGTCGCTACGTTAGGCTACAGGAGAGAATATTGAATGAGAGTCTCAATGAATGATCAAACTTACCAACGAAGTCATGACCGTCTGTAAAGCAGTATTCTGTATTCACAAAGGGCAGACCAATCTTGCCGTGCTTGAGGAAACACTATATCCTTTCTTCTACATCAATAAGGTGCCGTGGAGAAGTATCATAGGCGAGTTATCATTGAGCATTGATAAGTTATTTATATTCGGCAACGAATGTCGCGGGAACCAGTTTTGAAGGAGGTATCACCATAGAAATATTATTTCGTATTATTTTTCTGTGTCTGACAATACAGCTAGGACGCAACCAAACACTGATGCCACCAGTACAACAGAAAAAGTCAAATTAGAAACTACGGATTATTTATCAGATCCGTTTGCTTCTGAAAACTGCATTAAAAGATAATCTGTGTGTTCTTATAGATTTGAAGTGCATTTGTAGATAGCACAAAGATCGTTCGTAAATCAGTAAATTTACATGTCGCGGACAATATAGCGAATCACACACGTGACTTGAAGATGACTTCGTACAAGTATTTTCTAATTATTGGACTGGACATTTTGCAGAAGCCAAGGCCCACGGAGCAATAATTAGGGCTATAGTTGAAGTAAAACTGACAAAATTCTCTTTTTTGTGCATGTATTGTATATGTCCCTAACTCCACTCACTGGGCACGAAGAAACAGTGGATCGACTTTCCGCTTGCTAGAAGTTATTGGTTTGGACCGAACACAGCATGAAATTGATATGGCTATGCATGGGTCACGGTGACAACTGACGTGTGAGTCTCCCGTTTCCCCCAACTCCCCGCCTCCACTCACTGACGTAAAGGTAACCGGTTTGTTTCACCCACTCCCCCCCCCCTCCACTATGCAAGTTCGCCCAACCAGTTCGCCCAAAAAATAACCAGTTCGACCCTCACGGAGACCTACCAGTTCGCCCTGAGTGCAGACCAGCTGGCCGGTGTCACGGGCGCCGTTTCCCGCAGCGACACGGGGACGCGTCCCCACCAAAAATTTCAGAGTTGGGAGCATGGTATACCATGTCCCAACCATCTTTTGAATGAATTTTGGAAGTCTGACTATCCATGCATGATATCCTACTATACCGCGT